>SNQJ01S0015964.1:140013-215986 GCA_010110895.2 Picea sitchensis | reverse complement strand
ATGAAGAAAGATGAATACATTGCATCCTTCTTTCTATGAGTTGAAAAAATAGTGAACACCATTATGGGATTGGGAGAATAATTTGATGAATCATTGATTGTTAAAAAGATCTTAATATCTCTTCTTATGAGATTTGATCCTAATATATCATCCTTGGAAGAAATAATAGATCTTGACAGTTTGAGTATGGGCAAGTTACATGGAGTATTCATGGCTGATGAAATGAGGTTTATAACAATATAAGCCAGTCAAAAAGGAAGTAGCGTTCAAGGCAACCAATAAGAAAAAGAAGTCGAACAAGCCAAAGTCAAAACCATATTCTAGCTACAACGATGATTCAGAGGAAGATGAAGAAGCAAAAAACTTTGTGATAAAGTTGAAAAGAGGAACTGATAAGTACAAAGGTATTCCTCCATTAAAATGTTTTAATTGTTGTGGTATTGGTCATTTTTCTTCTAAATGTACTTATGCTAACAATAAATATAGTAATGATGAAGAAGACCCTAAGAAGAAAAATAAAAATCAAAAGGGAGACAAGAGAAGGAACTAAAATAAATTATTCAAGAAAACTTTCTACTCAAAGGAACACAGCTCCTCATCAGATGAGGATGATGATAGTGACAGTGATTCAGAAAGAGTACTCTTCATTGCAGTAGAAGATGATTAATACAATTTTGAAGAAGAAGGTGAATTCAATCTCAGAGAAGAATTAATCAGTGCCTTAGAAGAACTAGGGAAAGAAAGAAACAAAATCAAGTCACTCAAGGAAGAATTAAAGAATAAAAAAGGATCTCAAAAATACAACTCAGAAGAAATCAAGAAGAGAATCACGAAGTTAAAAATATAGGTAGAAGAAGGTAGAATGATTGAAGAAACACTCATAAATCAATTAGAATCTAAGGATAAGATGATTGAAAGTTTGGAAGCAGAAATAGTCACCTTAAGAAAAGATCTTCAGAAGAAATACATGCAGCAAAAAAAAACCAAGATATTGGATGATATCATCAGTGGTCAAATTCCATACTATGACAAGTCCAGGATAGGATAAAACCAAATGCATACTGAGAAAGGTTCAAGCTCCAATAAAACAAATCATGAAGCAGAAAAAAAAACCCTATCTAGAAATAGTCAGAGGTTTCCATGAAGAAAATCACACAAGAACTAGAACAACTAGAATATTCATAGCACATAACCAACAATAAAAAACATCTCAAGAAGAATAAGACTTCAGAAGATAAACACCATTTAGAAGATCTTCTACATTCATGAATCAAACTATTTTCTTGGTTTATGCAATTCTTGTAACAATTTTGGTCACAAAGTTGCAAACTGTAGATCCTGTTCCAAGAACAGAAGTAAATATGAAGGTTATTCAAACAATAGTTATCTTAAAAAGTCATATGAAGCACAAAACAAAAATCGCAACAATTTTGGTTCACTAAGTAATGAAATAGAGTGCTACAAGTGCAACAATGTTGGACACATGGCCAAAGATTGTAGACTGATTGTTCCTTCAAAGGAACCAAAGTAGAATAACAACAGTCATAAAAAATAACCAGAAAGGATATGGAGAAGAAAGTAGGATCAATTCAACACTGAAGAATTCTCACTTGATCTACAAGCACAACACAAGAAAAGTGGGTGGTATGTTGACAATGGTTGTTCGAAGCATATGATAAGTGAAAAGAATAGGTTTATGACTCTGAAGAAGGAACAAGATGGATAAGTTTCATTTGGAAATGATAACTCAACCAAAATAATAGGTAGAGACACAGTCAATCTTGGGAGAAAAGATGGCAAGACATAAAATGTTCTACTGGTTGAAGATATGGAGCAAAATCTTCTAGGTGTCTGTAAAATGTGTGATCAAGGACACAAAATTTTGTTTGAATCAGAAAGATGTGAGATCAAAAAAGAAGGATAGGTAAAATTGGCTGCTACATCTAGAATAACCTAAAAAAGATATATATGTCTTGAATGAGATAGGAAGGGAAAAATGTTTCTTAGGAAATGAAAATGAAAGTTGGCTCTGGAATAGAAGGATGGGTCACATGAAATTTGATAACCTTGTCAAAATCAATAGAAAGGAAGAAATGAAAGAAATTCCCGAGATCTCAAAGCCAACAAATACTCTATGTGAGCATTGTCTACAAGGAAAACAAACAAGGACCACATTCAAATCAAAGGAATACTCCATGAAAAAACCATTGGAGATTGTACACACTGATATATGTGGACCTACAAGAACAAAGAGATTAAATAAAAGAAAATATTTTATCCTACTAGTGGATGACTACACAAGAATGACTGCAATTTACTTTCTCAGGAAGAAGTCACGAGCATTCAAACACTTCAAGATATACAAACAAATGGTTTAAATTGAGATGGATTTGGAAATCATGTGTTTGATATCATATAATGGTGGAGATTTTGCATCAAAGGAATTTATGGATTTCTATGGTGAACATGGAATAAAAAGACATTTCTCAGTAGCTAGGACACCTTAGAAAAATGGAGTTGTCGAAAGAAATAGTACAAGAAATGGCTAGAACCATGTTCAAAGATTCAAAGTTGAGTGAAATATTTTGGACAAAGGTAGTACATACAAAATTTCATATCCTAAATCGAGGAATGCTTAGAAGTAATAGTGATAAAACTCCCTATGAGTTATGGAAAGGAATACTGGAAAATGTGAATCATTTTAGAGTATTTAGAAACAAATCTTATATCAAAAGGGAAGATGGCATGCTTGGAAAATTTGAGTCCTGAGTTGACAAAGGCATACTAGTTGGGTATTCAAGAAAAAGAAAATCATATAAATGCTTCATTCCAAGACTCAACAAATTCATGGAAAGAATCAATGTAATGATTGACAAGACATATGTACAAAAATACAAAAAGGAAGAGAAGATTCAAAAGAAGAAGATAATGAGAAAGATATAAAAGAAGAAGCAATATAAGAAGAAGAAGAGTCAGAATAACAAGAGGAAGAAGAATAGAGAGAAGAAGAACAAGAATATGAGCTACAAATAACTCCAAAGACACCTAGTCGACGAGTACAGAAAAATCATCAACCATAATAGATTATTGGAAATAAAGATGAAAGAGTTGAAACCCAAAGAATAATAATTTCACCAGATCAACAACACCTAGCATTGTTATCTATAGTTGAACCAAGAAATTTTGAAGAGTGCAATAAGGATGAATAGTAGATCAAGGCTATGGATGAAGAATTGGATCAGATAGAGAAAAATGACACATGGGAACTGGTTCCTAGATCGAAAGAAAAGAATGTGATTGGTACAAAATGGGTATTTTGGAACAAGTTGAATGAGAGTGGACAAGTACATAGAAATAAAACAAGGATAGCATGCAAAAGATATTCCCAAGTTGAGGGAATAGACTTTGAAGAAAATTTTCCCTCGATTGTCAGAATGGAAGCAATTATATTAATCTTGGCCTATGCATGTTCAAAGAAGATCGTATATTAGATGGATGTGATATCATCCTTCCTAAATGAAGAATTTGACGAAGAAGTTTACATTGAGAAACGAGAAGGATTTCAATTGTCAGAAAGGGAAGATTATGTTTGCAGGTTGAAGAAAGCACTATATGGTCTAAAGAAAGCCCCCAAAGCATGGTACTCAAGGTTGGATAGGTATTTACAACAATAAGGTTTTAGGAAAGGCAATGTAGACAATAAAGTCTACATAAATATAAATCAGAATATCATATTAATAATCAAAGTTTGTGTCAATGAAATTATTTTTGGAAGCGATGATGACAGGATGAGTCAAAAGTTTGGTAAAGACATGTAGAATGAGTTTGAAATGTCTTTTCTTGGTGAGTTGACTTTCTTTTTTGGACTTCAGATATATCACTGTGATACAAGTATATTTATTTCACAGACCAACTATATAAAAGAAATGCTAAAATGGTTTGGAATGTAAGATTGTAAGTCTATAAGTACTCCTATGAAAACCAGTTGCAATTTGAGAAAAGAATATGAATCCAAGGATGCAGATCGGAGACTCTACAAATCAATGATTGACATCTTACTTTGTGTGACGTCATCAAGATCGGATGTAATGCTAGCAGTTGGAAAGGTAGAAAGATTTCAATTAGCACCGAAGGAAACACATGTTATGGATGTAAAGAGAATATTCATATATCTCAAAGCAACATAAGATTATGAGTTATGCTATCCAAAAGGAAATGAACTATCACTAGTTTCTTATACAGATGTACATTGGGATGGAAGCATTACCAACAAAAGAAGTAAAAGTGGAGAAGTTTTCTATTTGGGTGAGTGTTTGGTATCCTTGTTAAGAAAGAATGAGTCATCAATAGCTTTGTCTACAACAGAAGTAGAATATATTGTAGAAGCAACATGTTGTACTCAGGTCCTCTGGATGAAACAAACTTTGCAGTATATACAAGTGGAATATTATGAGCCCATTCTAATATTTTGTGATCATGCTAGTGCTATCAATATCTCAAAGAATCTAGTTATGCATTCCAATACAAAACACATTCGACTCAAGTATCACTTTCTACGGGAACAAGCTACAAAGAAGAGCATCAAGCTAGAGTACATTGGGACAAAGGAACAGATTACAAATATATTCACCAAACCTCTTCCGAGGGAGAATTTTGAGTATCTTTGATAGAAACTTGGAGTCAAGAAATTTTGAATTCCGTTAATATATATCATTGATTTACACAAGGAAACACTATGTAGAGAAAAAGTCAACAAAACAATCTAAAGCTTGCAAACAGAGGGAGCATCCCCAAGGAGAGAGTAGACATGGGGTGCATCCCCACGATGAGTGCATATAGGGGGAGTAGCCCCATGGAAAGTTTAGATAGGGGAGCAGCCCCAAGGAAATTACCCTTTTCCATTGATGTCAAAGGAGGAGAGTATGAGCAGATGTAGGGAAACATAGAGAAAGATCATAGGTATAAAGACAGAGGGAGAGATGGTCACGGGGTGAGAATAAGTATGCACATATGCATTTCCATGCAATTAGTGTTGAGGTATTTCATGAGAGTGTTTCCATCAATGAGAAAGGGGGATATTGTTGAAATATTGGTTGTCATTGATTTCAACCCTTGAAGAAGTCAAGAAGCCCCAAAGGTATGGTTATGGAACCTGTAGTTGATCGAGCAAAAATGGAATTAAGGAAAATGTAAATGTAGGTAACTCATTCATGGATGGACAATACATATCATGCCATTTCCAGTGATAGGTGGAACACCACGTGGTTCCTCACGGTTGAGGAGTTATGGCCTAATGAAGTTGGAGTACCCTCAAGAATTATCTAGAAGCCCCTAGAAGGTCAATATGTAGTTACATGTCATTCATTATGGGTAAAGGAGTTGCAACAATAATTTAATTAAGAGTAAAGTGGTTGCAACAAGAGTGTGGGTTATCCCTAAAATAAAGAAAAATGGTAAAATAGTTACAAGTTATCCCCTAAAGGAAGACACTTGAAAAGTATAAATAAGACTTCAAGAGATTCTTATTAACACCTATTGATAACATTGAATATCGATGTTGTAAAGTGTTATGAGAATATACTATTGATAGATCTGAAGAAGTGAGTCTGAGGCAATGAAGTTCAATGAAGAGAGAAGTTGCAGGAGCCAAAGGGACGAAGTTGAGCTTACTTTTCTAGGATTTTTCCCGATGTTATATGCAAGTTGTAGAGAAGGAAGAGCGTGGACATCCATAAGACTTAGTGAAGAAAACCACATATGCACAAAGATATACATTATATTATATATAATTTTTCTTTATTTTGCATTTATATATAACCAAAAGAACGAGATAGGTTCTTAAAGAAAAATTAAACTTAATTTTGATACAAAGAAGTCCATTACATAATAATATAGCTTGGTTATTGTCACACTAAACACACAAGTTCTAGAGATGTGTTAGTAAAGCATTAATGAATGTTACTATAAAAGACTTTTTTATTATATGTACTAAGTTATAGTAGATAAACTATAAGTGCATTTCCCAAAAGGTATTTAGCAGTGGTCTGAATAGACTTTTAGAGAGTATGCCTCTTGAGGATTTGATTAGTTTAAAGGTTAATTTTCCTCGATCAATAATAATAGGTTCCTTCCAATATGAATATTAGATAAATATTTTAAATTAAAAGTGATTGGCATGGTGCATTAATAAGTATATGTTTCAAATATTATAATTTATAAATTATTTATTTATTACTTTAAAAATATATATTAATATCTTTTTTTTTTAAATAATACTTAAATTGTTTTGTGTTAATAAACTATTGTTTAATTAAAAGTTGTAAGGTGAAAATTGAAATAGTTCTAGACAAATTTTCTGGATAAAAATTGTGTATAAAGTTTTGAAAAGTCCAAAATTTTTAGTAAACACTCCATCCATTATAGGAGACAAATTAATTTCATTTATCTATGATGATGAGTAGTGTATCTAGAAAAATTATCTAACGCTATGACTAATTGTAAAATCCTACAAACTCAAAAAAATTAAATAATTAATAAATCCAATATTTAAGATATTTTAAGAAAAATATCTTTCAATTAAATAATTTTATTTAAAAAATAAAATAATTGTGTGAAGGGCTTGGAGCGTTATTCTCCCAACTCAGCTAACACATATCACTCTAAAACTTAAACTAACTTCCTTCTCAATCTCAAACAAACTTCCATAAAATGGCTTCTGTCATATGATGCTTTACAACAAATTTTGACTGCTTGGAAATATATCTCTAATGCCTGACAATAGATTTTGTTTAATTGGAAATATATAATTCCACCAGCTTCTGATTTAAAATACCAAAATACACAAAATATATATTTCCATCACCTTCTAATTTAAAATACCAAAATACACAAAAGCATATAGAAATCACAAAAGCATCATAAAAATCAAAACTGTCATTTAGTTATGTCATTTAGTTATATAATTAAGTTAAAAAACAACCACCGATATAACTCCACCACCTCCTAATTTAAAACATCAAAATTATACAAAAACATTATAGAAATAAAAAATGTCATTTAAAAATATAATCAAAACTTAAAAGACTAGCACATAACACACCAGTAATAAAATGTAAAAGACTAGCACATAACACACAGCAGTAATAAAATGTAATATGAACATTATAGATATCAAAACTGTCATTTAACATGTAATTAAATTACCAACACTGTGCAAAAACATTATAAGAAGCTATTAGCTTTAAAAAGAACCACATGACATTTAAGCAGCGAAATGCAATGTAAATCAAAACTGTCATATGATATATAATTAAATTAAATTAAAAACCAGTTAATTGGATGTAATTTGGATGGTTGTGAGGAATGCTTGTTATTCTTCCCACTAGAATTTCTATAATGAAATGAATAAGACTCTTAATAAATATGTTGTAATGGCTTATATGTAGTAATGAATTCTATTCTATATGTATTTGAAAGTTTTCTTTCATTCAAAATTGAATAACAAGAAAATTACTATTTCCCAGGGTGACTAAATTATGTAGCATTACAATTAATAAACATAACAGAAAAACCATGACTGGATTATCTAACACAGTTAAAAGTTCCATTTTTCACTCGGTGCTCCTGCATGGTTCTATTTCCATGTATAAATTCTAATACCATGAACGTGAGTATACTGTCAAATTTCAGTCGATGCTCCTGCACCGTTCTGTTTCTATATACACCTGAATCTCAAATAAATTATAATACCAATAACACGAGTACAGTGCCAAAAGACACTATTTGGTTTTTAATCTGACTCAATCTCACTCATTCACTTAAATTCTTCTATCACTGAAGAAATTGGTTTAGAAGGACATGCAACCTATTTCGCCTATTCTTCTATCACTGAAGAAATTGGTTTAGAAGGACATGCAACCTATTTCGCCTTGGATATTCCTCTCATGCAATGCTTTTGCTGTCTTGTTTATAAGGTGCGCTGTTGGAAATTTCTTCCCCTATGTCAACAGGTTATTTTTCTCTCAGTGGCAGTAAAAATGGGCCATTTCTGGACACAGCGTTTGCTTACCTGTTGTTGAAGATTTTCAGGTTGGACCCTTTAACGTGTACCCCGGTCAAGCATTTCCTGGTATCGCCGAAAAGACATCTGGTTCTGTACCCTCAACTGTTCATAGAATTTAGCTATGAATTCCTCGGCTTGCCTGTCGACCTGACACTCATTATTTTCTTCACCATATGAGCTTATTGTCCTTCGAGACAGAGGAGACAACAACGGGCTCATTTTCTCAAGGATAGGCAGATCACTATGGTCAAGGAAATCCTTGCTGAATACTTCACTGCCGTCCAAATAAAGAGCAAAAGCATTGAAGTCTTCCTTGTCATCTTCAACTGGATGTGGACGAATACATGGAAAGTGGGGAAAGTGGTGATGTTTTCTCTTGGTTATGTGTAAGCGAACTGGATTGGCAGGACTGTTGCTGCAGGAGAATTCATATTCTTGGAGCCCAAAGCCCCCATCGCTGTTGCCTCTGGAATGGTGGAACACTAGATTTATCAGACTTCTTCCATATACTTTTCCTCTCTCCATCATCAAATGCCTGTCCATGAGCATCTTGCGTTTGGAGATGAGACCTTTTCTCATCATAAAGTAGGCAATCCATAAAACGTTGCAAAGACGCTTTGTTGAAACGTGATTTACGCCACCAAGGAATCTCCCCATTTTTTACTTTTCTGATCAAAGCACAAATTAAATGAATCTGATCGATGCTAATCACAAAGAACAGTATCAAAAATATAGATCCTCGGAGGAAAGAATCCGAAGAAATCTGTTGTGGACTGGCTTGCAATCTCTGCGACGTGTGAAATCTCGCAGACCAGTCTGATGACAGAGAGGGCTTGGGGTGCCAATCCAGTTTCTATTTAATAGAGAAGGGATGAAAAACATATTGATTGACGATGAGAAACTTGCAAAGCAAGTCATGGGTCAGCTTGGTTGGTGGGTGGCGCGTAGAGTACCCAGCAAGCAGGTGACCCAGAGAAATCCAACTCAAGTTTCATGCATAAAGTTTTGAAAATCAAAGTTGGAACTGTCTCCTAAAGCTATGCACCTTCCAGAAAACGCGTGATCAGGGCTGCCACCTTTTTACTTTACAAGGACCTGCACCTGTTGGGAAGGACGGATTGAAATTGCACGGAAAAATCAACACAAAGTCCAACCAGCCAAACATGCATTCCAATTCATACATAGGAGTAGGCTCACTCCCTAGCAAACAAATCTTCTTTCAAAAAACAAAAAAAATGGGCTGAATCCCACCAAATTTTTAAATTTTTAAGGATAGTATGAGTTTTGAATCAAAGTTTTATGTATTTCAAAAATTTATTTTAGGAATTTTGTCCCATTTTAAACCAACTCAAATACTCAGAAAATTAATCAAAATTCTGAATTAACATGAAATTTAAAATAAATCAACCAAAAAAACTCAAAAAAAACTATTATTACTTAACCCACTCCAAACATATCCTTGAGATCATTGTAATCATATCGTGGACTACTTTGGCATCTCACAATTACATCGTGCACGATTTGAAGGTTGAGGAAGAATTTAAATTTCACTGAAAAATCAACACACAGTCCATACAACCAAACATATATTACAGTTCAAACATAGCCTCGTGATGCGAAATCATGATGGTAATAATAACATATATGATGTGCTTTGGCATCTTACAATTCGAGGTTGTAAGTGGTAGGGTTAGCTTGAGATTGACCCACAGCTGAGTTTATAACCAATGCAAATTTTCTTTTTCTTATTATAACAAAAAATTTATACCGAATATTTTAAGGTAAAAATTATTTATTTTCTCTGTACAAACTGCATACTATTGTGCAGAAATTTAAAATACAAATAGAATTTTATTATAAAGTAGATTTTATTTATTTATTTATATTAAATTTATCAAATTAAAATTTACAATATTTTATTTAGATATCCTTTACTATAAGGATCTCTCAATTTGCAATATATTCATTTCTTTTTTGGTAATGTTTAAAATATCTTTAATTATTTAATTATTATAGAGTAGATTTTATTTATTTATTTATATTAAAATTATCAAATTAAAATTTACAATGTTTACAATATTTTATTTCGATATCCTTTACTATAAAGATCTCTCAATTTGCAATATATTCATTTTTTTTGGTAATGTTTAAAATATCTTTAATATAATTGTATTTTTTTTTAGTAAATTTAACAAACTAGTAAGTTACTCATATCTTCATATTGAATTGAGTGCTTTTATATTACTTCTTTATATATAAGAAAATGCATCATCACATACACCTTGTTTTACTTATGTTTGTTTGCAAAGTATAAATGTTATTTTCTTGTTTTATTTTTTTATTTTTCTATGTCCACTGTATGAGAACTAAACCTGAATTCACAAAGTACATGTTTTTTTTTGAAAACTTAGTCTCAATTGAGAAAGAAAATTCTTTTTATATAGAGATATTATGATACAATTTACCGAATTATGAATCGATTTGAATTCCCGACGAGAACTCTAACCTTATGTATGGCTAAATTTGACAACCAAAGAAAATTTGTTACGAGATTAGATGACTCCATCCCTTAGCCCTTAATGACTCAAGATGCTCTCATATTTTATAAATCATACCCACCACCTATCAATGCAAGTGTCATGATCCTTTGTTAATATTATATGTGGCAAGGGACTTACCAAAGAGGGACATAAAAACATGCTTATGAATGGGATTGAAAAGGTAGGTCACTTTCCGATTTCATTATTTATCATAGGTCCCTTGCACAAAGTTGATGGGCAAAAAATGAAAAATGAGTAATATGACATGCACTCTCATAAGAATGCACATGCATTCCTTTTAAAACATCATTCACCCCATCAAAACTACCTAAGAGACTACCCCATGTAGTCTGCCAAATAGGCAGCATGCACACACCTTAGAAAATTGCAGGCATTTATAATCTATGCACCTTATATTTAACATAATGTAGTATTTTAGTAAATTTTCCATAATGTTTTACATTGAGATCCTTTTTTTGCATTCTTTAGCTTCTTCGAAAGATATTGAAGTTATAAAATGTTTATGTTATGATTTTAATGCTTTTGCATAGATATTTTGTTATTTCAAAATACAGAAAATGAATATGTAGGCCATGATTGATACTCAAAGAATGCATGGGCCAATTAAATGAGATATGTGGTTTCCGATAGTAATATGGATGCTCTTAGTAGGTTTTTCATGTGAGCGATGGGTTTTGGGGACTTAACGACTACAAGGGGATTAGGCTGCAAATGGTGATTTTAGGCTAATGGGCCATAAACAAGGCCTCACATCATAATATGGACCCTTTAAAGGGAATATGATTTTTAAACCACCCTGGATATTCGATTGGATAGTTCATCACAACAGATATAATAAAATACTGCAATTTTTGCCAGAAAGGTTAATTTCCTTTAGACCTAAATTTTTTTAATTATTGGTTTTCTGCTTAAAATGTATGAAATAGCTTAAATGTGAAAAATAAAAAACATAAATAAATCCTCACACATCATCGACAAATAAACATAAGATATAACATGAGAAGCTTAATATGAGAGAAAACCCAACTAGAAGGTGAGGTCGCTCTACCCTCTTTCCTTCAAATGGAAGTACAAAGAAAGATGCACTCTCTATGGAGTTGTCTTTGAAGTTGTGGCTTGTATGGATGCTACATAATCTCTCGTCGTCTATTATGTTGTCAAAATACCACTCTTAGGTTCTTTTCTCAACTATGGAACAAATACAATGCTAATGAATGGAACCCCTTCTCCTCCCAGGAGCTTGACATTTAACATCATCCAATAGCCATCTAGGGGTAGGGTTTTGACTTCCTGAACCTTCAATTGTAATAATATTTTGGACCTTCTAGAATATTGTTGAAATTCCATATGCAACTAGCCCCATATGCGTGACTAATGGGGGTTGGTGACATCCACTTGTACCATGGTGGTCAACATGGTAGGTGAACTTGCAGGAGGCATAAATTTTTCATATGAGCTCCTATTGATGCAATTTTTGCACCATTGGAAAGGTCTCAATGCGTGTAATAACATCAAGGGATATAAGATAAAGACAATAACTTTTTGACCCCAAAAATATCGTCTGATGCCTCAAAATGGTTATGAAAGGTTTCAAACCTCAGATTTCCAAACTAGGACCTACCATTAAAATGATCGTGTAAGTTGATTCCTCCATTTTCTTCCATTCTGGAAGAATCAAGATAGATGAAAAATAATATAATAATCCAAACCAAACCATACCTCCCCATCTAGGGAGCCTTTTTGTCCCCAAAATATTTACTGAATGAGGCGAGTAAATTCTTCTTCTACCTTTTCCTTGGAGTACCACTTTTCTTTTCCTGGAAATTGTCCTTTCAAACCAATTTTTCAAAGGTCATGCTACCCTTGTCTTGTAGTTTTGGACCACTTCTTCCTGAGCATTTGGTGCTAAGTCCTCTATGGAAGGTAATAACTACTCCTCTTCTTGATCCAACATGGAAGGCTTGTAGAGTTTGATATTCTCCACATTCACTACTAAGTAAATGCACATGTATGGGGGTAAGTATTATGTAGGTGTTATCTCCCACCTTCTCCGATATCTCGAAAGGTCCATACCATAGAGTGTTAATATTCTTACCAGGACCCTGTAGTCTTTCCTTTTTCATCTATAACTAAACTCTATCTCTTCCTATGATATTTAGACACTTAAGAGTTATTTAAGATCAAAATTTTCTAATGTGTCATTAGGTTAAAGTGTGTTTGTTAGTGTGTTTCTTTAGTATGAATTAGTATGAATTTTTATTTATGTAATACAACGATCATGATATGTTCTATAAATATAATGATCTGACGATTCATGTTCTCCTCTATCTTAACAACTACATTGATTTGTGGCTTAATACCCGACTAGTCCATGATCTCTATTCAAAGAACATTGAGGTTCATTTTCCAATGATTGATTGTGAGGAAATCTCTTGTAATATTTTTCTTTTTCAATAATAAATTTCCTCAAGTGGGAACATTGCTTGGGCCCATGGATGTTTCCCCACATTGGGGTTTTACCACATAAAAACATTGGTGTGTTGATATTTGATTTGGTTGGGTGAGAGGTTTTTGAAGGTGCTCATCCTTTGTTGGAATACCATGTGTTGTCGAACATGGTACTAGACATTGTTTGAAGACTCTCTTTGGTTGTATATTGAGATATTGAATTCATGTTGCCACATTTCTAGTTTATGCTATTTTCATACACTTCTAGGACGAGAGGACTCTTCCATTATGTATGGAGTGCTTCTTTAAGTTATAAACAATTTTTTTTTCATTCAAATAGGTTTTAATTTTCCGAGGGTATGACCATTTCAATATGATCTAGAGGTATAAAGCATGCATATGCCCTTTTTTATTATTTTTTTACAGAAACAATATTTTAGTTTTCAGTTTTTATTTCCAGATTGCTAGTCTTCCTCATCTACATATACTCTTTTTCATGTGTTCTTTGGGATCTCGACAAATCATAAATCGAGAAGAATATGTTTTCTTGTCTTCATATGCTTTATTCCATGCACTCCTTGTGATCTCGAGAAAATCAGAAATAGAGAGGAAACTTGCATTTTCTAGGTAAGCTAACTGAGATCTAACACCATTATTGTTGTCGAGAAACGATTTTTTTTCCTTTGTGAACACATAAAAATAAGTTTTTTTTAAGCGCAGAGCTTGAGGTGGAGCTCCAACAACATAAATCACAAAAAAAACAACTTTATCATCATCCTTTACAATTATAATGTGTTTTACACTAGTTCACTTGGTTGAAAGTTGATTTATTCAGTAAGAGGTCTTGAGTTCAAGTCTATTTTTTGTTACTTTTTGAAAAAGTTCATGCATTCATTGTAAAGTGAATTTCACTTAAATTATAAAATTGAATCACTATAAGTAGATTTAATATTACTTTTTAGCTAATGTTTGCATACAACTTTAATTTACAAAGTAAATTCATTGTAAAAGTGATTCACACTTATTCTATAAAAGTGGGTCATTCTATAAACAACTTATTTGTAAAACTCAATTTATAAGAAAGTTAGTGAAGGAGGTTGTTAGCACTAGATGTCACCCTCAGATTGCATAGAAGGTAAGCCCGGTACCCATCAGTTTATACAGTAAATGTAAATGAGTTTTAAGATGCCAAATGGAGAAGACTTAATGAAAATAACATTCTAACTGAGAAATCTGGACTAGTATGCGCAAGCAATTAAGGTCTTGGATCAACTTAAGTCAGTAAGTTGAGTAAAGGTGAGTAGGAGGAAGACTTTGGTGAGAAAAATTATAGAGGTATGCCATGAACATCAGGCCTTCCAACATCCTAAGGAAGAAAAAATTAAACACAAGATCCTCTTGGATTCAAATTTCAAGGAAATTGAAAGAAATCATAAGAACATTGTAATCAAACATTCACCATAATACAGTCACAACCATCCATGTGAATTGGTCAATCATGTGCTCCCTCAGTATCAGAGGCAAATAAGATGGAGTAATAAAGCTGACTTAGATTAATCAAGAAGTCTCAAATCAAGACATAACTAAAGAACCAGTGTTCTTCATCAAAATATTACAATAGTAGGGAGCCTAGCTCAACCATTCCACCTTAACAAAATATCAAAATTGCCTATATATACTAAAAATGTTGCAACCACCAGGAATGTGATCGGACCCCTGTATTCAAAGTTTCCAGTCAATGCCTACTCTATCAACCCGTGCATGCCTTCTTATGTCAGATGCGAGCCCAACTTAGTTATGTCCTTTAAAGGAAAATTCATCCCTCGGGAAACTTCATATTGAGAATATCACCCCATGACCATTCTCAGTATGCTTTCCATTTATGGGGTGAGACGATGTCTCAACTGCTGCCCCAATTTCCATTAACTACCTTCATCAGGATCGAGATGAGTCCTAACACCCATGAATGTTCCAAGCAGTGCCCATGACTTCTTAGAGTCAATATTGATGCCTCGAGGCCATGCAGATCTTCTTCTGTGAACAATACGAGTGCTTTCGGCCTTTAGCGCAACTTATCTCCATCGCTCCATCCTACATGCAAACTCAAGCCATAAATTGGTACTCATATCCAAAGGCAATTCGAGATTTTGTCCTTCACAAACTTACACCGTGATCCATGCTAAAACCTCTGATTTGCGAAACCGTGAATTCTCGGATCTGGTGCCACATGTCCCTCTGAATCAGACGACTCCTGCTAATTTTGGGCTTCGGGAATTTGGACCTTCGTGTCTTTGGGACTTCAGGGCCTTCAGGACTTTGATGCTTTTCTCATTTTAAAACTCCCGGAGTAAAACTCTTGGAATGACATCTCTGATGACGCGTGGCATTCTGGATTTGGACGTCCGAGATCCACTTTGGGTCTCCGGGCTCCAAGAAAACCAAAGCTCAAATTTTACTTACTCTTCTATGCACTTTTACCCAGAGTTGTCGATCTATTCACATGTGGCTCTTGCTGATCAACGACTCAGATTCACTTTGGGACTTCAGGACTTCAGGCACTTCGAGAATTTGGCCACTTCAACACTTTGCAATGTTTAACTCCCACAATTCTCCAGAGCACCCAACTCCGAAGTGAGGGGTCTGCCTCCACGCGTCATCATCTTTTGATGGCTTAGATTATTTCGGGAATTTGGGTGTCGGCTCTTCAGGAATTCCACACACTTCTCATTTCAAAACTCCCGAAGCTTATTTCCCTGAACATTTGGATCAACTTCCACATGTCCTTTTAAAGATCAATGATTCATGTTCTCTTTGGGCCTTTTGCTCCAGCACTATACTTCGCGCAACTTTAAGATTCTGAGTGCCTGCGAGACGCTAATCTGAACTCCACATGGAATTCCCGTCATTGAAATTTGAACTTGCCTTTTTTCTTGATTCGGGTTTAGAACGGACTGCTCTGAGTGTCGTGCTTTGAGCTCGTGGTTGCGGCCTGTGTAAAAAAATACTTGGATGACTGGATAGAGGCTTGGGAAAACAAAAGGACAAGTGACTAAAACAAAAGGAGATGGGTGTTCATCTTTAGAGGAAAACAGAAAGCCTTCCGGCTGAATTTTTTTTAGGTAAGACATCAAGGAAAACCAGGTCTTTTAAACAAAAAGGGGCAAAGAAAACCAAATTTACCTGTTGAAGGGAAAACTTTAAGACACGACCCACGAAAGAGAGAAAGACAAGGAAAGGATACAGACTTAGGTATTCAAAACAGACCCACACGACTCTTGAAAACCCTATATGATAACATTTGGCTCCATAGGGGATGGCATGCTCCCTGCGAGCTGCCAAGAATGCACAGTTCTAGTGGCTTAGCTATTGGGCTATGGAGTCTAGCTCAAAACTTTCACTGAATAAAATGGGGAGATATGTAGACTACTCTACTAAAATGAAAACAAACACATGGGCTCTATAATAACCTTATTTATGTACAATCCTAGGCTAACTGACTTTTACAACACGCTAGGTGAAAGCAAACTTCCACCATAGCCACCCAGATTGTCTAGTAATATAACTCTTCTTCACTTCACTATAGATGATCCATAAAAATCTAAGGAGGTATGCTAATAGAATGAGAACATGGATTGGAACACTGACCATACCCTAAAATGATGATAAGATGAATAATTATGTAGGCTTCAATGCTTTTGGAAAACACAACTCCATATATAACCCCACAGGGTCACAAAATTTGTAATCATGAAAGATCAACTGGTAAGAAATTAACTCATATCCTTCATTGTGTCTCACCTATCGATCGATGTTCTCAGGTGGGTAGAGAGTTGATATGGTTCGGTTGATCCCAGGTGATATTTGCTCGTTTACAGGTCCTAGACAAGAGATAAATTGCCCACTTAGCTCCTCCTTTACATGCTTCTCTGTGTCTTCTGCAGGTCCAGGATGGGTAATTTCCACCCAATTATTTTCCTTAATGAATTAAGGAAAAGGCTCTATAGTTTGTTCTTGTAAATATTTCATGAAACCATACTCACCTGTGAGTATCGGTGAAATAATTCCATTTGAAAATTTTCAGAAAATCTGAAGCATATGACTCCATGTATATGGCCATAGGATCATGAATAATGTTTCAAAAATATGGCTTCTTTAGAGGACTAGGTTTCTCCTCTGTAAATGCCTCTCTGCTTGAAAATAAATGACCTCCTTGTTATTTCTAAACGAACTCTTGGTCACCAACAATTGCAGTCTCTCCTTCATAAGAATGATCATAAGATAATGGTACATCAGGATTTAAAGCATCACAACTATGATCATCTAATAACATATAGTTATCTCTGCAATCAACCATGACTTCATGCTCAAAATGTTTTGAAAAATGATCATAAGATTGATATGCATTCCTACCCATAGAAAAATCTACAATTATTGAAGGATCTGATTCCAAATGTGAATCACACCCACTTTCTCGTTATTGTTCCAGATCTAAATTATATTCATTGTCTTCTTTCTCAGAATTTGAAACATACTGACAGTCTTCTTTCTTATGCACATGGAATTATTCACGACATGCTTGCATACGAACCCCCCTGCTATCCTTGATGTTCTCTTTCAATTCTTCAACATCTATAAATAGGTGTCTTAAGGATGAATATTTCCTTTCTCTCAGGAGAAAGACAAGCTCTGGATGCTAAGCCATGACATAGTACACCTTGGAAACAGTCTATGTGGGTCTGATCTTCACAGGCATACTATGATAAACACTGTAAAACCTCTTGTTGAAGACAGCTAAGGCTTCCTCTTCCCCTCTCCTCAATTCATTAAACTCAAACCAATACTGATCAAGGGACTTGTTCTCACTCCAACACTTTAAAAAAGATTTTCATAGCTCGATCCAAGAACCAGTAGAACCGACTCCCAAACATTTAAACCACATAGCAACATCTCCAGACAAATAATGTGAGAACAACCTCACGGTAACATCCCCATGAACAATCTCAAACTGATCAAAAAAGTTCTCAAAGGCCTCCAAGTGCCTCTCATCTATAACATGATCCTCCCCATAAAACCAGGGAAGATACTCAAAGGAATAAATAGGATAAGAACGAAGGTCAAGTGACAACCTTAAAGGTTTAAACATCTTGTCTCTAATCTTAGCTTGAAAACTAGTGGGATGAATATGAGGTTTAACAAGAATATGGACAAGCTCGACAATAATAACAGAAGGAAATGAGATTTGAGAAGGCTTTGAATCATTTTCAACCCCCTCAAGGCTACAAGGGTGATCAATTTCACGAGGAAATCCAATACAAATCTCACTTTCATGAATAGGCTGAGGAAAAGACAAAAGATCAGCATCTACAACACAGGAAGAGGGCATGTCTTCTTCTTCCATGGATAAATAAAGGAAGGATTATTATCATCTAAATGGACAAAGCAGAGGATAATCTTTTTTATATGTAAAGGGAAATAGAAAAATGAGTTGATAACGAAAAACAATATTTCATGAAGAAATATCATAAACTGATACCTGGTCTTCTCCTTCAATATGGTCATTTTTCTGTTAACAGGGTCCTCCCCAATGGAGTCTTTGATTGTGGATTCGCCAGGTGCAAACTGCAATCTTCAATGGTTTTGATATATGATGCACCTTTAGAATCATAAGCTCTTTGTCATTCTATCCCAAGGAAATGTCTTCAATTTGTTCCCCGACATCAGCACCAAGAAATGTTAGCACTAGGATCCACCCTCAGATTGCATAGAAGGTAATCCCAATACCCATCAGTTTATATAGTAAATGTAAATGAGTTTTAAGAGGCCAAATGGAGAAGACTCAATGAAAATAACGTTCTAACTCAGAAATCTGGACTGGTATCCACAAGCATATGAGGTCTTGGATCAACTTCAGTCAGTAAGTTGGATTAAAGGTGAGTAGGAGGAAGAATTTGGTGAGAAACGTGTAGAGGTCTACCGTGAACATCAGGCCTACCAGTAGCCTAAGGAAGAAAAACTTAAACACAAGATCCTCTTGGATTCAAATTTCAAGGAAACTAAAAGAAATCATAACAACATTATAATCAAACATTCATCATAATACAATCACAACAATCCATGTGAATCAATCAATAATGAACTCTCTCAGTATCAGAGGCAAATAAGATGGAGTAACAAAGATGACTTAAATTAATCAAGAAGTCTCAAATCAAGACATAACCAAAGAACTAGTGTTCTTCATCAAAATAATACAATAGCAGGGAGACTAGCTCAACCATTCCACCTTAACAAAATATCAAAACTGCCTATATATACTAAAAATGTTGAAACCACCAGGAATGTGATCGGACCCTTGCATTCAAAGTTTCCAGTCGGTGCCTACTATGTCATCCTATACAGGCCTTCTTTTGTCAGACGCAAGACCGACTTAGTTATGTGCTTTGCAGGAAAATTCGTCCCTCGGGAAACTTCAAATTGACAATCTCCCCCCATGTCCGTTCTTAGTATGCTTTCCATTAACTACCTTCATCAGGATCAGGACGATGCCTAACACCCATGAATTTTCGAAGCGGTGCCCATGACTTCTTCGAGTCAATCTGAATTCCTTGAGGCCATGCAGATCTTCTTTTGTGACCAATACAGGCTCTTTTATCCTTTGGCGTAGCTCCACTCAATCGCACCATCTTGCATGCAACCTCAGGCCATAACTTGGTGCTCATATCCAAAGGATCTTCGGGATTTCACCCTTCGCAAACTTATTATGTGCTCCATGCTAAAACCTCTGATTCGTGAAACCATGAATTCTCGAATCTCGTGCCACATGTCCCTCCGAATTGGATGGATCCTACTGATTTTGGGCTTCGTGACATTAGAGATTCAGGTCTTTGGGACTTCGATGCTTTTCTCATTTTAAAACTGCCAAAGTAAAACTCTCGGAGTGATAGTTGTCATGACACGTGGCATTCTAGATTTGCACGGTCGAGATCCACTTTGGGTCTCCAGGCTCCGGGAAAACCAAAGCTCAAATCTTTCTTACTCTTCCATGCGTTTTTACCCAGAGCGGTTGATCTATTGACACATGGATCTTGCTGATCAACGCCTCAAATTCACTTTGGGCCTTTGGGACTTCGGGCACTTCGGGACTTTGGCCACTTCGACACTTTGCAATGTTTAACTCCCACAATTCTCCGAAGTGCCCAACTCTGAAGCAAGGGATATGCCTCCACACATCCTCAGCTTTTGATGGCTCAGATTGTTTCGGGAATTCAGGCTTTGGCTCTTCAGTAATTCCGCACACTTCTCACTTCGAAAATCCTGAAGCTTATTTCCCCGAACACTTGGATCAACTTCCACCTGTCCATTTAAAGATCAATGACTCATGCTCTCTTTGGGCCTTTTTCTTTGGCGCTATACTTGGCAAAAATTTAAGATTCTCAACGCCCACGATCCGCTAATATGGACTCCACATGGAATTCCTGCCATTGAAAGTTGAATCTACCTTTTTTCTTGATTCGAGTCTAGAACATATCATTTTGAGTGTCGCGCTTAGAGCCCGCAGCTGCGGCCTCTGTAAACAAATACATGGATGATTGGATAGGGGCTTGGGAAAACAACAAGACGAGTGATTGAAACAAAAGGAGATGGGTTTTAATCTTTAGAGGAAAACAAAAATACTTCGGGCCGAGAATTTTTAAGATAAGACATCAAGGAAAAGCAAGTCTTTTAAACAAAAAAGGGCAAACAAAACCAACTTTACCAGTTGAAGGGAAAACTTTAAGACACGGCCCGTGAAAGAGAGAAAGACAAGGAAAGGATACAAACTTAGGTATTCACAACATACCCATACGAATCTTGACAACCCTATGTGATAACAGAGGGGCATGACCACGTGGACCAACTTCTACTTGCCACATGGCTCTTTGGTTACTATTTATACCTTTTTTGAAAAAGCCATAACTTTCATGCCTGAAGTTTGTTTTTAGTGTTGTATTTTTTAAATAACATATTTTTTTCAAGAAATTTTCATCCCGAACCATCAATTTTATCTTTTAAATCCATATTCTATGTCTATTTTAATATCGATTCTCCCAGTGATGTTTTCATTACCACTACCAACTAATTCTCATGGAAATCCCATATGGAGTATGTCCTAAGAAGTAAAGGATTGTACTAGCTTACCTTGGGAAAAGAACAAGAACCCAATAATGTCGAAAAGAAAGCCAAATGGAATAGTAAGAATGGCTAAGTACATGGACTAATAGAAATGTCCATCTCTCTTGATTTAACTTTTCACCTTCAAGAAATTGATGATGTTGGTGAAGCTTGGGAAAATATTAAAGTTGTGCTTCGTAAACACAATATTATTTGAGACTACCACATTGAAAATTAGTTAATGACTTTAAGTCCCAATGATTGTCCTTCCATTGAATATTATTTATCTAAGTTCAAAAGGCTTAGAATTTTATGTAAAGATGGTAAAATAGATCTGAAGGATGACCAATGCATTTATTTAATTCTCTCTAATCTTTGGTAGTGCATATTCTATCTTTTATGCCACCAGAGAAGATCTAGGGAGTGCTTACCAAAATCCCA
Organism: Picea sitchensis; assembly: GCA_010110895.2. Lineage (NCBI taxonomy): Eukaryota > Viridiplantae > Streptophyta > Pinopsida > Pinales > Pinaceae > Picea > Picea sitchensis. The sequence continues at coordinate 194,326 of SNQJ01S0015964.1, read as the reverse complement.
GTCTTGATTCCTTTTTTAATTCTCTTATTCAAGAGGAAAATAAGATTATGTAGCTTGGATTGATAAACAATGTTGGAACTTCCAACAAAGCCTTAATGTCTCAATATAAATATAAATCCAAGAATACCAACAAGCAACATCCTTAGCACAAAAACAAGAAAAGAAGGGTCCGAAAGAATCTCATCCAACTTTTACTCATAATTGTGAAAAAGGAACAAAATCCAAAAGTAAGAAGACTAACATTAATTGCAACTTTTGTGGGTGAGATGGTCATGTGGAGCTTAAATATTTTTAAAGGATAGAAGCCTTCAAAGAAACAATCAAGAATCATAATATCAATATTGAGTCTTCTTATTATAACTCTTCTTCTCATGGACATGCACTTTCTTCTTGTTTTTAATCCTTCAATGAAACTTCTACTTCTTCCTCTAATGAGTGGCTTATTAATTCTAGAGAATCTTATCATATGGCTAATGATAAAGAAATTTTTTCCACTCTAAATTAATGTACCACCAAACAAATATTTGTTGGTGACGATAGATCTCTCAGTGTTGTAGGGTCTGGAATAGTCCAGGTAGATAATGGTCATTTGAATGATGTATTATGTGTTCCAAGTCTTTTCTGCAACCTTCTATCAGTGTATGAGATAAATTATTCAGGTGAAGAAAAAGCCATAGAATTTTCACCTCGGCAAGTCATAATCAAGGATTTAAAAGATCTTAAGAATGTCCTAGAAATTGGAATTGTTGATGATATTACCAGGTTGTACAAGTTTGACAACTTTGGGTCATCATATTTTCCATTAGTTTTTGTTACTCATAGGGATGACTTTAGAAAAATTTGGTATGAGAGGTTTGGTTATATAATCTATTGCTCATTGCAGCAACTATGTAATCAAAATATGGTGACTATTCTTCCTCTCATTTATTACAAAGAAGGTGTTTGTGCCAATTGTGTTCTCAACAAACATCATTGGGAAAATTATGACAAGCATGCCTCGACCCCTTTGTAGCTTGTTCATAGTCATTTTTGTGGTCTGTTTTCTTCTCCTTATTTCTTTGGGTGCAAGTGTTTCTTAAATTTCATTCATGAATTCTCCAGATTCACTTGGGTTCATTTCCTAAAACTTGAGAGTGAATCTTTTGAAAAATGTTTGGCCTACAAGGACATTGTAGAAAACAAATATGGACATCAAATTCAAATGTTAATAATAGATAATGGAGGCGAATATGTGAACAACAAATGTACAAGCTACTATATTGCATAGGTCATTTAAATGAAACATATTCTCCCATATACACTGCAACAAACTAGTGCTATTGAGAAAAAGAATCACACATTAAAATTAATGGCTAATTGTATGATCCAATCTAAGGGATTAAGTATTAATTATTGGGTGGAAGCCATCAAATATGCTATTGAAGCCATCAACTATAGATTAGGGATTAATTATAGAGTTGATGCACTATATGTGATGATAAAAGATAAGTTCCTATGTTTGATGAGTATAGACTAAATAAGAAACACTCCAAAACCGATACTCTGTTTCACAATCTTCAAAAAATATTCTTCATACAGTTTAAAAACCAAAAAGAAAAAATCATAAACAAAATATCAACAAGCATGTGATTTAAAGGCTCTTTCTCAAGTAATGAGTCTTCTCATTTACAGGCTCATGAAAGGAAAAGATGAATTTTGACTCTATTTCCTGTAGCAACTAATTTAACAACAATATGTAATTAACTCTGTACACATTCTTAAAAGGAAAATCATTCATAACCTAATCAATCCTAGAAGAAATACTAGGTTTAGTAGGATACTTCATTATAGGTTCATGTAGGGTGAGATATGGAGATCTTAATTGTTCATGTATTTGAAAAATAGAAACAAATGTTAAAGCATTCAATCTAACAAATGATTTTCCACACACACACACAAGAATAACAAATATTTACTCAGAAATCTATATTGAACTCAGAAATGCTCACTCACTCAGAATTACAACAAATCTATATTGTGTTTTTTCAAATGCTTTATTGAAACACAACAGAAATAAAATTAGATACTACGATCAAAACACATAAATGTTTTATTCACACACACACGAGAATTATATTCACACAGATAAATACATGGAAGCTTACCTTGGTTGGCTTGATGGGCCCTTTCCGTACCAACAATATAGCTTTAAAACAAACTTATAGAATGAAGAATTTGATCACACACATAAATTCCATAAACTATAATTTATATCATTACTTCAGTAACAGGTGTATAATCAACAATTTTCTCAATAATCAAGTATATATAATAAAGGTGCTTAATTATGTCTCTGTATATTTATCATCTACAAGGCCCTCTCTTTTAAAGAGAAACAACCATTACAACCAAGACCTGGAAATAACATCAAATAATTGGGTAAATATTACAATTGGAAGATATAACGTTTTTCATGGAAACAACTTCATCCTCATGACACAAAGTGCATGAGGATGAAGTGTATCATGGTCTTCAACACACAAAGGATGCTCTAGCTAACAAATTCCTTGGACCCATCGAAAGAAAATTTGTTCAAACACCCAATCTTGTACATGCATAACCAGTACTGGACGTGCATTGTTGGAACATGAATATTGGTACTGTACGTGCACTGTCAAATATATTGGTACCGAACTAGCACATAAATAGGTATCGGATGCACGCAGACAAGTACCAGACGAGGAGGAGCTATGTCATAAGGAATTCTTGGATTAATCAAGGTAATTATAGATCATTAACATCAATCATTTAATTCCAAATATTAATAAATCAGATAAATCATGATTTAAACATAGGTTACCTCATGTATACACAAGAATGGATAAAAGACATGTCTTTGAAGAAAATAGGAAAATGGTGCATATGTATGAGGTAAAGTTGGTCAATATAGAGGAGAAGATAAGGTAATTGGAGAAATCAAAAGGGAGACCCAACATTCCCCCATGCTCAAGTCATTGCATGTCCTCATGCAAAAATTTCCAAACTAGACCTCAAAATTGCAAAACTAGTGTTGTTCTTCCATCCTGCCTGAACATTGATTGCCTAGATTTAAGATATTAAAACTTGAGGCCTCATCCTTAAGTTCCCTCTTAATAAATCTTGTGTCATGTATCAGGTGCAAAACCTTATTGATATTGGTATATACCTCGTCATGCTCATCTTGTAACCTTCGGTTATTCAGTTATTCAACTGTGCATTTTCTTTCTTGATGTATCTGTCCAAAAAATTGTACTCCTCCACTTCTTGCTTCAATTCTTCATTATGTTTTGTAATCCTTTCATCTTTCAGTACCAACTGATGTTTGGTAAAAGAACTTATTGGTTCAAGTGTCTCTTTCTCATTTACCTCCTCCCTGGCTTGAAATTCCTTCCTTAAATTCTTCAGAGTCTCTGTTACTAACTTAGTTTCACTAATAGTTGCTACATGCATATCTTCTTTCTTTGGTGAAGTCAAAATTTCAACTGGATCCTCTAGAAAAAAGGAACATGAGGAATTGTCACCTATTTATCCATGCTCCGAGTGGTTCTTCATGTTGGACCTAATGCTTCATCAGGTTTTCTAATAGAAATGGAAATTTCCTCCACAAACAATCTCCTTTTCTTCTTTTTAGGCTCAGATATGGGCACTATAATTTGTTTTTCCTGTGACTTCCTTGTTTTTCTTCTAGAGGACTCAGATGTAGGCATTGGAATTTTTTCTTACTGTGCACAACTTTGTTTTATTCTAGAGGAATTTTCCATAGCACTCTCTTCATTGATTCTAAGTTTCTTCTTACCTTTAACTCTCAATTAAGGGGTCTTCTCCGATTCTCCAACCTTCTCCTGAGGTAATTCAACAATTACTTTTGGAACACTATCTGCAATTTATCCTACATGACTACCAACCCTCTGTTTATTCCTCCTTTTCTCACTAATTTTCATTTTTATTTTAGTGGATAGGTCTGGGCAAGGTTTCTTGGTTGTGGATGATCGTTTCACCCTAGATGTAAGTGGTTCTTCTAACATTAATGTTTTTTCCTTGTCCAATTTTCTAACAGACTTTGGTGAACTAGAGCCAACACTATCTACTTCATTACTTGGATTATTTCAGTTTTTTTTACCACCCTCCTTCTTTCTTCCTGACTCCTTACTACATTCTCCTGTCACATTTTATTCCACAAATTTAAAAACCTCCTCTTAAGCAATGTTTTTTGTGAGGAGTTTCTTCCAACTGTTGCCTCATTTTCTCAAATCATGAACAACAAGAAGTTTCATCAACCCATGGTGATAGATACTGGTTTGATGCTTCTTATAGGAATACTTGATCACTCTCACCATTTTATTCAAACTCATCAAAAGAAAATGGGAAAAATCTATTTGTGGTCCACCCTCAAAATGAAACAAAATACTTAAATGATAAAGGAAAGTTACAACATACCTCCCTTCATAGGTTAAAAACATTTACTATATTACAAGCATCCTTCAATATTCCTCCTTGATCCAGCTTCGGGAGATGCATTTTTTCCAATATAGGTCTAGATGTTCGGGCTTCAAAAACTTATGACAGAGCCTCTTATCAATGATTACTCCCTTAAAATATTGCTCTCTGGTAGAAGGTAAATCCATTGCTTATGCTATGGTGGATTTGATGATTTTAACTTTAGTTATCCCAAATGGACACTCTCTCCATCATAACTCTAGGTGAAGGCATGGGACATTCCCTCCTGATGGCCTTCAAATTTTTATAGAAAATGAACCCAACCGATGCTCTCAAATTTCTCTCTGCATTCTTGATATTCCTCCTTTTCTTTTTAAAGATGGAACACAGGTTCATCCCTGTCAACCCCCATGCCAAATTGAAAATAGGTCTCAAAATAAGTGTAGGCAACAGGATTTGGGAGAGGGTTTGGTACCAGAACAACGTAGAGAAAACAACATAGTACCCGAAGAAAAATTATGAAAATGGTGTGATGAAGACAGAGCAATGGAATGAATTGATAGTAGGAATGAATAGAGTGGAGGTCATATAGTATGGAATGGGTAAATAACACTCATCTGGATGGCAAAGACATCCAAAAGAGCGTTTATTAATGGAAACGAGAATACAACGGTCAAATAATTTCAATGAGGGTGAGGTAAGGAAAAGTCATAAATTATGCCGAGGGATCACATCCATGGATAATGTGACGATCATATCCAAAAGTAATGTCACATCCCACTTACACCATTTTTTTTAATGATTGTATGGAATGTGGTCGATTTGACCGGAATTCACCATTATGCAGTAGTCAACGTCAATGTTGCCGGAAGGTAGTAATAATTTTTACATTCACCGAAACAATGGTTTGAATCAATAATTAACAACATAAGGTTATAGAAGGTGGTATAATCATAATTTTTACATCACACAAACAAGATTCTTCGACAAGATATTTTCAAAATGGACCAATCTTGCTCAAGGTATGATTGTTATTTGCCCAATCATATCAACGATCACTCCATGAAGAAATTTGAATACATCGTAAATGATTTTAAAAATAGGGGAATAAACATGAATATTTCGGAAGATAATGATAGGGAGATTTAGCAACTTAACATAACAAAGGTTCATGAGAGTAACCATATATTTAGCACACAATTAATATGATTCTTATTAAAATGAATAAAATAATGAGTGCATACCTCCATTACCTGAAGTGTTCTTTGTCAAACAAGGAAAACATCAAGCATAGGAAAATTTTTACCAAAATTACACCATCAGTACCGGATGAACACATTAAGTTTTCTTCAGTACCATATGAACACAAGAATTTTTCTTCAGTACTGGATGAACACTGGAAGTTTTCTTCAGTACCAGATGAAATTTTGATAAGGTACCTGAATGTATAGTCTTCAAATTGGAATCTTGTAGGCTTCCCTTTGTATATTAACATGTTTTGAAGGTCAATCTAGAGTAGGTGCTAGCACTTACTGATTTTGCATGTGAATTTTTTCTGCTAAAGTATCATGCTGGAAAAACTACAAACAACACATTGTTACATGAATGTTGAAATTGCAGCGGAAATGTCATAAAATGAGGCAAAAGAATTCAATGATTGGGATCCAAGATCTGTAACAAGAAGGAAACTGTAGATGGACAACCTCCTATTGAGATGCAAAAACCTCCACTTTTTGGAACCAGACTAACTACTTCTTTTGTTGCCACTTCCATTTTATTGGAAAGGAAAACCTAACTACTACTATCTTGTGTATTTTTCTCAAGCCCTGATTAGTTAATTCTCTCCAGTGTTTCCAATTTTAATGAGTTGTAAAAACTTAAATAAAACTCCATCTACTGTCCCGTGGATTTTTCTTGAGCCCAGGCTAGTTCTCACTTGCCAGTGTTTTCAATTTTTAGGAGTCTAAAAAACTTAAAGAAAACTCCATCTACTCTCCCATGGGCTTTTATTCACTCCGTGCCATTTCTTGCTCGTCGGTATTTTCAATTTTTATGAGCTTGGAAAACTTAAAGAAAAATCCATTAGGATCCTCTTCCATAAGTAATGTACTAGGGATAGATAAAGGAATAAACTTACACTTGACAAATGTCATCCTTATTGCTTATCTACAAGAGAACAAAATTAGCCTTTTCTCTTGTTAGTAATACCAAAATCATTATCTAACAACACACCTATATACATATATGTACAATGTTAAATTAAATCACACAAAAAAACTTACAATGTTGGATTAGCAGGAGGAGAACTCCCCTTGCTAACCAATTGCATTTCAGAATTTTGAAGAACATGTTTGATAAAATCCTCTTTAGATAGAGGGTTATGATAAAATTCCAATCGATGTCCATTTAGGAAAAAGGAAGTCTTATATTCATCAATATTTTTTTATCTTAACTGAACCATTGCCGTAAATTGTGTCTACTTCATAGGGTCCCAACCATCAAGTGGACAATTTTCCCTTGAAATTATTGAACCTAGTGTCATACAACATGGCCCACTCACCTAGCTGGAAAGAATTATTATTGATGTACTTATCATGCCATTTAATCCTTTGTTCTTGAATGAGTGTATTCCTATGAAGAGAATCTTGTCTGATTTCATCAAGCTCATTCAGCTACAATATCCTCTATTTTTTAGCTTCATCTAAGTCCACCCCCAATTGCATAGCAGTCCTGAAGGTTTTTACTTAAAATTCTATGGGAAGCAACACGTGCTTCCCATACACCAATTCATAAGGTGTATGGCCTGTTGTTTTTATCCAAGTTATTCTATAGGCCCATAAGGCCTCAAGAAACTGGTCAACCCAATATTTATGGTGTAACTGAACTGTCTTGGTGAGAATAGCCTCTATCACCTTCTTAGTTGATTCCAGTTGTTCGTTTGCTTGGGGGTGATAAGGTGACATTTTTCTATGTTTAATATAATATTGTTCAGTAATGTCTTTGACCAAATTGGAGGTAAATTGGATTCCTTGGTCTGTCACTATTTTTCGAGGCACACCAAAATGAGTAAATATTTATTCAAATAGAAAATCAACAACAAATTGTTCATTTGCAGAATACAAAGCTTTAACCTCTACTCATTTCGTCAGATAATATATACAAAACAATATGTACCTTTTTGTTCGATACATTGGGTTAATATGTCCTACAAAGTCCAAATCCCATTTTTCAAAAGGTTCAATTACTACCTGAACTTGGAGAGGCATCTCATCAACTGCAGTTGGTTTCCCCATCCTCTGACAATCATCATAGCTGGACACATACTTCTTTGCATCCTTAAAAATAGTTGGCCAATAGTAGCCTCACTGTAGTATTCTGTATGTTTTCCTCTTATAAGAAACATGGGCTCCACATGGACCATCATGGTAGGATTTGAGGTTTTCATGCATATCATCTTCCTGTACACACCTTTTGATAACCAAATCATGTCATGTACGGTATAAACAATCATCATGCCACATATAATTTTCACTCAGTTGAATAATTCTTTGTTTTTCTCAGGAGGAAATATTCTGAGGTAACTTTCCTATTACAATATAATTGGCCACATATGCATACCAAGGAATGTAAGTAGAAATAGAAAACATATTTTCATCCAGAAAATTGCCATCCACTGGTGCATTATCACATGTATGAATAAGTCTAGATATGAAATCAACAACGTGATTATCTCACCTGTATCTTTCAATCATAGTAATATTGAATTATTGCAATAATAACAACCATATAGTAACTCTATCATTTTCCATAGGTTTATTCAATACCTTCCCAGATCTTAACTGAATTTCATTTAGTGAAGTAGGAGTTATCACATAAGTTGGGAAAGTTTGTACCTCAAGATTTTGTATAAGTTGTGTAAGTCTATTGTTTGGCTCAGGGATGGGTTGTGAAAGAATAGTGGTAGGTCGAGGGGGGTTTGGATTAGGTGTAGCTTGCATTTGTTGTTGTTGGTGTGGGTTCAAAGGAAATGTAAGTTGTTTTTTAGCTGGTAAGGTGGAGGTAGAGAAGGTGAATTAAATATAGGTAACAATTGAAAGATACTGGAAGGATATTTTGGGTAAGAAGGAAAAGTTGGTGATTGAAAAGGGACATTCCCATATGTAAACCCCCTCCATCCTTGTTTCAAAGGTTGGAATTGTGGTTGTTGATGTGTCCATTGAGAGTAAGGCATTGGAGGAATCCATTGTTTTTGTGAGTATTGTGTGGTTTTGAGGGGTCTTAAATCCCTTTAAATCAACATCAGGAACCAAACCCACCACCGAGGCCCAATTAGACTCTGGAGCGTTTAATAGTGGAATGGTTCTCCTGATCTTACGATCCAACCAAAATAATCGATGGGATTTACATTTTCTTGTGAAGGCTTTCTCCTTCAGTTCAGACGTTCTCTTTTTGTGTTTTCTCTAAGGTGGGACCGATATAAGATGAAGCCGGTATAAACCAACTAAGTGACAAAGTGGGAACAAACTTAAATACTGGAGAAGAGGATGAGCTTGGGATAACCCTTTCACTCTAGCATGCAGACACTAATCGTATAACATAGGCCTAATAATAATACGTTAACTGTGTGGGTATTCCAATTACTGGATGATATACAATTGATCAGAAGAAAACATGCATGTGATAAACGATGACAAGTACAATAATTCACCCAAATATATTCATCAATCACATAATAACACAACGATTTATTTTCATCATTAAAGATAAGAACTGTAAAACATTGAATCAGATAACTTATCAACAAATTTAGTATCTCTTACTCATTACAACATCCATTCATGAGACTAAATAAGAAATAATTCTTCTCCACATCCAATCATACATGCATTTGATGAAAAAACACAAACTTGTCTCTGGTCCCAAAAAGCACTTCTCAATTAAAGACAGCTCTGAAATAGTTCTTAACAAAACCAAAAATGAGGGTCTTTGCAAAAACCATCGACCTTTAACTAACCGATCGATGGTCTTATTTATAACATAAAATTAACTAAAAAATAACAATTAAAGTGTAGCTTATTAAAACAAAACTTGCCACATGGCGCTTTCTTCTTTCAGTTTCCAAAATTCATCTAATGGTTTCATTCGAGTGAATGACTCTTCTCGTACTCCGACCACTGGACAAAAATATCCTCATATGTGTTAACGTACAAAAACCTATGTTGATCCACTGGGTCCGAAAGGACATCCTTGATTTCTACTTCATGTGCCTGATATTTGGCAATTTTGGCACTTAACTGTTGTAGCACTATCCGAGATTTGATTGGGTCTCCATGAATTTCCACACCTAGCCTGGCCCCATATCTGCCACCTTTGTTATTTCTTCATCCCATGATGAGTCTTGTTTGGCGTGAGTCTTGACTATGTCATGCAAGTCGAAAAATTCGTCGGGTGTGCCAAACTCGGGGAGGTCGATATCTTTCATTACCCGATTGATCTTGATCCAATTTTTCTCACACTCGGCCCACTTTTCTTGGATTTCCTGATGAGGTTCCCGAGCCATTTTTTCCCAATACTTGGCCGATTTATTTATGTGATCAAGGTTGCTCTATTTTAAAAACCAAATGTCATGTTGTTCTATATCTCAACCCTGTTGGACTGCACTGATATAGTCGACCCTTTCCACGGCTCGTTGTGTTTTCTCATACCACCTCTCCATATATTTTCACGTCACAAGTGCCATGAGGGTGTCTTGCTGAAGCTTAGTTATCCTTGCAGTGAATAGGTGCTACTCATTTGTAAATTTGTTGAAGGCCTCCTGGAATTCGCTCCTTAGGAACGTCGTGGCCTATGTGGTGTCCTGGTAGTATTTTTCCAAGTGGAAAAAATGTTCCAATTCCTTCAGAGCAATGGCCAATTCCTTTTCATCTCTTTTAGCTCTGTCCAGGGTGGCATTTGTGATTTCCATCCCTTCGCCGATAAGTTCGGATGTCTTACCATTTTCTGTGTTAATCGGGTTTCCCTCCATGGTGATGAGGATGGAGCGATCTAAAGTGATAATCCTCTTATTAGTGGTTCTCTGGACGATATATTTCCTTTTCTGGTCATAAGTGATGGCATGTATGCCAACTACTTTTTCCATGGGTTCAGGGATTTGCTGACTTCCCCAAGTGAGTGTATTCCCCAGACTCTCGATAGTATATACTTGTTCAATACTGGGTTCTTGAACTTCCTCCCTGTGTTCTGAAGGCCAAACTTTTATTTGTCTCTCATCGGGGAGTTGAGTACCGATTGAAATTGAGGCATTGGGGGTAGGCTCGGTACTTACTTGATCATTGATCATTGAGATGTTGATTTCCTGTTGTGTAGCCTCTTCCTTTTGTTCACCCAACCCCAGCCTGTCCTTCGGACTATTCACTTGACTCTTTAGTGCATTGGGAAACTTAGTGTCTAAGACACTAGATTTACTACTAATTTTGTGGAAGACCCTGAGTTTGAGCATAGGGATCTGGGGAAGATGTCTTCTCTGGCTTCTTTTCCTCTTCGATCTTTATGGGGGTCACCAGGGATACCTATGGGCTCTCTTCATCATCATAGATGTTTATCAATTCACTTAGGGGGTTTGGCGCACTTTCTCTCCCTTATGTTCCGACTGTATTTGGATGAGTCGAAACACCTGTCGATGACCCAACTAGTGGCGTTGTGAATTTAGGGTTGTCTAACCTGTTAATTTCATCAATGTCTATTAATTCAGGGCAGCTTGGGCCCGTCTAGATTTCATATGGGTTATCGATAGGGGATCTTGTCATTATTGAGAGGTTTGGTCATCTTACAGCTGATCAATTATTCGTTGTGCCTGTTATAACATGAGCAACCCCCTTTCCTGCGTGTCCTATGTCACAGGGAAACCTCTTTCTTGCATCGGGGTTGCTAGGGGGACTTTTGTTGCTTCGGTCGTTATCATTTCTTCTTCGTCCCTGAGGGCCCATTGAGATGATTGTTCTAGGATCTTCTCCTCTTCATCTAGGCTCATGGATTTGAACCTAGTCATTTTAGGGTCGAACATCCTTGCCACTACTTTGTCCCAATCTTGGGAATTTTTTAATAAGACTTCATATTCAAATTTGTCGTGGGTGTATGGCCAACAAGATGACACTTGTGAGGAGTGTTTCCAGACCAGAACCTTAGGTTCGTTCTTGCAGAATTAGTCAGTCTAGAATTTGAGCGGTGTCCTTCACCAGGTAGAATCCTACACAGAATCCATAAGGTATAAATGGTCATTTTTTAGCTTTGATCAGGGTGGAATTGTAGCCTTGTAGGATGGTCTGGTAGCATATCTCTCAAAATACTAGCCGATCAGGAACATGTGATGGTAGGAGATGAGGTTCTCTGGTGGCCCAAAAAACCATGATGTAGGTATCGCGCTCGTCCAGATACCAGTGGGTGAGATTTGATATCATCTTTTTGGCCACTGCAGTCGATAGCCTTAGGCATTCTTTCTTGAAAATAATAAAGTAAATACATTCAATAAATTCATCATAGATGAGGGAGTAGGATTTTTTGTACCTATTCTCCCATAAAATGATAAAATATATGTGGACCGATATTTTTGTGATGTACCAACTCAGGTTCATGCCGACAAAGATGTTTATGGAACACATGAAATCCAGTAAGTATGAATCCATGCAGAAGGTTGGGGTCTCTCCTTCTTTTGACATATAAGCTTGTTGTATGCAGATGCTCAGTTGTTTGGAAATGATGGCTCCCTAGTTGAATTTTCTCCCATAAATGGACACTGTGTAAGCTAGAGGCATCCATTCCTCCAAAAATCTGGAGCATTTTTTTCCCCATACAATTGGTAGATTAGAGCCATCAGGTAGATGTACATCTCCCTCAAGTTGGCTGGCTGTTACCAACCGGTGCTCCGGTTGGTGTCCTTATTATCCTCAATCCACCATGAGGCCATCAATTGGTTAGTGTCATGGTGCTCGTAGAATTTGACAACGAAATTTTTATTCAGTCGCTCCTCGGTGTCTCGAAGTTTGTAATATTTCTGGACCTCCACCACAAGGAACACTCTGACACACCCACCATTGTCATTTTTAATCAAACATTTTTGTGTGTTTGTGTGTTCAATGAGCCACTTCATGAGTTCTATGCAATGGAACACTGAAGTTCATCTTGTTAGCATGTGCAGGTACGATTGTCATATATTTGGAAAAACTTTGTCATCGAGATTTCTCATATCTGGGTCACTGTGAGGGATATATTCTTGGAATTCTTCCCGGCTGATCTTTTTGAAGAGTTATCCCTAATGTGGGAGTGCTTCCTTGGTCGCTATGCTGGCCTCTATATCTCCAAAGTTTAGAGGTTGGGTGAAAACATTCTTTGTATATGTCTTAATGATTGGTTTCGGCCTCGAGGTGAGCTCTAATTGTTTTGCGGTCCTTGGAGAAGATCCTTCTCCTACCTCTAGTTCTTTTAGCTTTGACACCCTCGACGATCGCCTAGTGGTTGGATTTCTTGGAGGCATTGTTCCTACAATCAAAATAAATCTTTTATAGACTACGTACAGAGAAACACCGGATAAAATATATATATGAAGTTTAAGCATGAAAAAACCACAGACTTGTACATACCTATAAATATTTCCAAACCTGGTTATTTGATACTCATGGGATCTTTGCAGCTTTCGAATTGCTCATATCACTTCCCCGGTTGCTCTGAAACTCCTTTGCATGTATAATGGATTTGTTTACAATGGCTAAAGAGAATTTAAACCAAGGAAGAACTTACTGTGTTGTATCAACCATTTAATTCACATGATGAGTGGAATTCAAAAAAATCTGTCGCTGAATCTCTGCAGCGTGAATTCATCGTGGGTTGACGGAGGAGGTGCATAGGGTGATGTGGTCTATCGGTAATTTCAAATGGCCGTTTTGATTTGCACACGAACAAACAACTAATGCATGATTTGGAATTAATTAGTCCCTTAAATGCTACAAATGTAATCGTATATAGTGCTAAAACATCCCATCGTGTCACTTTCTTAGTGGGTGAATCGGGGATCAGGGATGCGCTATAAATGTTTTTGTCAAAGTCCTTCACAAAATATCTGATGTCGATCGATCTCATCGTACAATGCTGATGTGGAAAAACCGACTCGGAGGTGTGACTTGGACCTAGGGAACCAAGAATGACTAGGGGTAAAACTAGACTGTATGGTTATCCAATATGGAAAAGACACGTGGCGATGAGGACCAGTGATTTAATTCGCACGTATTGGTCGGAGTCGGGAATTTCTTCACGTTGTGATTTCTAAAATAAACCTGGGCTCGCTGATGTCGAAAATGTATCTGTGGTCAGCGATCGGGAATGAACCTACCACGTGTTTTTCTTCAGATTAACTTCCTTGAAAAACTCCTGATGCCAAAACGCGTAGTGTATCGACTATTGGCAATATAGTTTATTTCTTATTTAACGTTTACTCCCTTTTCCTTTTATTGATTCTGAAGGGGATCAACTATCGACAATGTCAGGATGTGATCCTTGTCATGAAACAAACTTCCTATTGCCAATGGCTGCGAAGATCGGTGCTTGGAGACTAATGTTTTCCAAGTGATTCTTTTTCACCTTTTAATTCCTTTCGATGTCGAATATTTAAGTGTTAATCCTTTTTAATTCATGGGGTTTCATAAATTTAAACAAAACTAAATAGCTAATGAGATTCAAGAGAACAAGCAAAGACAAAACATTTCTCAAATGAAGATCAGATTCAAACATTGCAAAGATCATGTGGTACCCAAAAAGTAAAAAATGACATAGGAATTTTAGGGTGTGTTGAGTGCTCAACAAATGGAGACTTACTGAGCGAAAGTATAATATTTTTTCCTCCCTCGGGCTCGACTAATTTTAACACCCTGTTTCCCCCAGTTTGTAAAAAATAACTATACTGGCCAAGAACTGTGGCAAACCCAAAAATGTGAATGTGTGATGTGAATGGACCTTGTGAAAAAGGTCAATGAATGTGAATAATATTATGAATATATATTACAGGACTGCTAAGAGGGGATATGCTGAAAAAGAGACTACGATGGCTAGAGAAAGGTGGTGAAAGGCACCTGGAATGGTGGCATTAACTTCCACCGAAACCAATACTGTCTTTGGACTTCACTGGCCCGGAGAACGAAGAGCGTCTTGCTGGCCCTGAATTAAATGACTCATTAGGATTGGTAGGTAAAGGGATCCTCATGAGTAATGAGGGATGGGGGTAAACCGCCCATCCATAGAGTCCTCATACCTGACCGCGGCGAGGAAAATCATGCCACACGCAACCTCACCAAACAGAGAAAAGGCAGGAAGTGTGGGTGATCAAGGGTAGAAACGAGGGAAAGAGGAAGAGAACTCTGGAAAATACAAAGTGAGTGATAGCAGAGAAGAAGGAGAGTAACCTTCGTTCTCGATCACTGGAAAACAGAGACGCAGTCTCGCATCATCGTTGTCTCAGCTTGGTGGTGGCTAGTGGTAAATCCGTTGGGAGTCACCGAGCCTACGGTTGGGTGGAAACAAGCACCCCTCTCAGCAGTTGCAATCACACCTGGTGTTATTTCTGATAAGTGTTTTATATATTGTATCTTGAAGTTTATATGTTGATATGTATGTTCCTAATTTGTGCAATTTATGAATGGTTTGAGCATAAGACTGGTTGTGTGGTGTTTTGACCAGAAATGGTGGTTGTATGCTTATAATGGAAAGACCATGTATGGATTATATTTTACGAATTTCTTACCGATCTAAGTCAGACTTCAAGTCTGCTCTCGTGAGATTGTTCCTGTGTTTGTCCTACCTGATTCCTTGGATAGATTTCCTTCCGAAGGAATCCTTTTGAGACCACTCCCTTACCTTAAAGAAGACCTTCCAGTCTGGTTTTCAAAACCTGGTGTAAATTACCTAAGGACTCGAAGAAGGATGTTAGAGGTTCAGTCTCAAAACCTTGTGCGAGGGAGAATAGTCTTCGTAGACCTCAACCTTTCGGTGTTTCGGCACCCGGAGTATCTCGGTGCGCGTTTTCTTGCACTCGCGAGTCTCGAAACCTCGACCTGCGAAATCCTGAATGTTAAGCCCTAATATTGGCTCATTACCCCTTAATTGGGGCATATTATATTAGTAATGTTATTTTATTTATGTCGGCTTTAGTCCATTAGTTGTAATTATACCTCCTTGTCTCCTATATATACCAAGGAGACATTTTCATTTTGAATCATCTTGTACTTGAACATTTAAGTGGGGTAAAAGGAGGTTTCCCCCTCAAAGAGGATTATTATCTGAAATGATCTCTTTTTCAAGGTGTTGAGTACTTTTTCTGAGGTTTTTTTATGCTATATTGATATTTGGTTCTTAACATATGGTATCATAGCTCAAGGTCTTGGGGTTTCGTTGCTACCTCTGAGACACCTTGGAATTTTTTCTATAACGTTTTTTCTACAAAGTTTCAGAAGGAACAACGTGGGGGATATTTAGTAGACGGATCAAGGTACGTTGGGTTCAAAATTCAGCTCCTGAGGCCTTATAATTTTGGACATACAGCCTATACAAGATAGGGTTTTGGAATCATCCTGAACTGAGTAATTGCGGAATTGTCTCTATAAAAAAATTTATGTAACATTTCAGACCCTGAACTCTGGAGGACATTTACAAAAATTAGTAAGGTATCTGTGGTAAAACGTTCATCTTCTAGGTCATCTTACATTTGTAGATATACCTTGTGTAAGATAGGGTATCTGACTAGTCCTATTGACTAGTCTCAAGAAGGTGTTCTAGGTAAAACAATCATACCTTCTTTTTAGAGTATCGAAATTGAGTGGGACAGGTTGCATTGGATCTTGGAAAGTCTGTAGTATTTCAGGTGCGAGTTTCAGAATTTTATATCAATTATTTTGTGTGGGGCATGCTATACAAGTGAGATCTCCTGGAAAGGACAAAAATCGACAAGTTGGGGGGAAGTTACCGTAAATTCCACTTGGCACATCCAATTTTGATCAGACTTGTGGAATTGCAGAGAAGAAATATTAGAGAACTGCATAAAAGAAAGTTTCATACCCAGATGGGCCAAAACTTGGGAGATAAAATAGAAGAAATATTGTCTAGCAGAACCACCTCAAAATCAAGGTTCAAAAGTGATACTTGGCCAACATGCCACCCAAAAAGGGAACTTCTACACCAACTAAGCCTTCATAAAATCCTACTTGGACTCTTGATGAAGGTAAAGAAATGCGTAGGGACATAAATGATTTACAAAAGAATATAGTTACAAAAGATGAACTACAAGAGATGATGGAGGGTTTAAAAGGGGAGATCATGGAAGTATTGAAAAAATTCGTAATAGAGAAGACACCTGAAAGTGAAAATGCATCCCATGAAATTCATAATAAGGAAACAAGGAAGGTGAATCAGGAATGGAGAAACTCAACTTTGGTTTGAGATTAACCATGTTCCTAAGATTGATATGAGGAAGTTTGATGGCAAGGACCCAATCATGGATACTTAGGATGGAGCAATTCTTTGATCTCCATAATGTGCCACATACACAAAGGTATGAATTTAACTACTTTATATTTAGAACCTAATCAATTTGCTATGGTATCGATAACTTTGTTCTCACAAATCACTCATCCTTGGACAATTTTCACCAAGGAAAGTATTAGCACACTATGAGGATTCTATGAGGGCAATACCTTCTTTAGCCAATTGATAAATCTCAAACAAAATGGTTAGGTTACGAGCACATTGAGGAACTTCCAAAGATTGAATATAAGGTAGCCGATATTCGGATGAGCACTTAATAGATGTATTCATAGGAACTTTAAAGGATAACATTCAACATAGAGAGTTCACCTTTAGGAACCCAAATCATTGGAGAATACATTTAAAAGGTGTAGAAATGTTGAAAGTAAAAACATGGCTATGGCTACTAGAAAGGGACCAATCCTAACATATATAAGGAGAACAATGTCCTTATTCTAAAACACCTCAGCCTACAATGTTGACACCTCAAAAATTGGAGGAAAGAAAGAGAAAAGTTTTATGCTTTAATTGTGACAGAATGCGATGTAGACATAATGTGGTTAGAATAAGTTATTCTACATAGATTGTGAACAGAGGAAGAAGAAGAACAAGAACCATATCGATATGATGACGTAGAAGCAATTTCGTTTGGAGAGTTGACTCCCACATTGGTTGGAATTATCACTCCCTCAAACCCTCAAGATGAAGGATACATCAAAAGAAAAAGGTAATAGTCATAATTGATTAAGCGTTACTCATAATTTCATTCACTATAAATTAGCCAAAGATCTGGTGCTTTATATATCCAGTATGAATTTTCAGTAATGATTAAAAGATGGGAAGGGAACTATCAATTGCTCGAGGAAAATGCAATAAGATCAATCTTACTATGGGGGAATATGTAATGAATAGTCAATGATTTCTATACCATGGGTGGTGCACCGGATGTTGTACTAGGAATCGATGGATTCTGATCAGTAGGAACAATGGTTTTTAATTTTCAAGAACTTTTCCTTAAATTTTTCATTGGAAGGGAAAAAGAAATTGAGTTAGAGGTATCCTTTGGAAACCCGGTAGGAGTGATAAGCTCATTGACATGAAAAATTAAGTGAAAAAGGGGCATCAAAGTTATTGCACAACTATGCTCACTATATGTTCAAACATATAAGCCATCTATTCCCTCGGGATCTCAAAGGATCATTGATAAGAATTCCAAAGTATTTGAAGATATTCCCAAAGCTCTTATTTTCTGGAATTTCATGATCATGATTTCACCTAATTCCTAAGAGTGTTCCTCTAACATTAGGCCACCTGAGATACCCTTATGCTTATAAGAGTGAAATTGGTATGGTTGAAGAAATGTTATAAATTGGCATGATTAGACCTGTGAGTTCTTACTTCTGCACCTATGTGTGGTATTCAAGAAAGATAACTCATGGTATTATGTGTCAGTTATGAAACTCCAACAAGATCACTAATAAAGATAAGTTTCTCATTCTAAGATCATTGATGGTGAATTGTTAGATGAACTAAATTGAGCAATCTATTTGCTTACAAAGTTGGATCTTCATTCGAGGTATCATCCGGTCAGAATGAAGGAAAGAAGATATCCCAAAAATAGCATTCAAAAACTCATGAAGGCCATTCACAATTTTTGGTCATGCCTTTTGGCCTTACAAATGCGCCTTCCACATTCAAGGGTTGAAGTAGATTCCATTTTCAAGCCCTTCCTTTGAAATTGTGTTATCTTTTGATGATATACTAATCTATAGCAAGTCTTGGGAGGATCATGTGCAACATGTTGACTACTGGAGTGCTACAACTACTAAAGGAGCAACAACTATATCCCAAACCATTACAAATGTTTCTTTGGAGTAAAAGGAGGTGAGTATTTAGGTCATATTGTATCTCATGAAGGTGTCCAAGGTAGACCCCTAACAAATTAAAAGGCCATGATGGGTGGCGATTCCCAAAACATTGAAAATCTTAGAGGAAAGTTTTTGGGTTTGGCCAGTTACTCTTTATAAGTTTGAACTATGGAAATAGAACCTTTAAAATCACTAACTAAGAAGGATGCATTTTTCATGGACTCAGTGGCAACTAAATATTTTGAGCAACTTAAAAAGGTGATGTACTAAAGCTCCTGTCTTGACAACTCCGAACTTCACAAAAACCTTTATTGTGGAATGCTGTGATGCCTGTGAGAATGGAATTGGTGCTATCCTAATGCGAGAAGGCCTGGATTTTAAAATTAGACCACTCAAGGGAAAGGACACACAAACCCATTTATGAGAAGGAAATGATGGCCACTCAAGGGAAGGGACTTACACAAACCCATTTATGAGAAGGAAATAATGGAAATACTACATGCATTGAAGAAATGGCGTCCTTACCTAATAGGTAGGCACTTCAAGGTCGAAACAGATCATGATACTCTTAAATACTTCTTGGAACAAAGACTATCTTCAGAAGAACAACAAAAATGGGTAACCAAGATATTGGGTTATGATTTTGAAATCCTCTATTAAAAGGGGGAGAAAAATTTTGTGGCAGATGCACTCTCAAGAAAGGATGAAGATGTTGAGGCCTTTCTCTGTGCTATCTCAATCATCCAACCTGATTGGATAATAAAAGCAAGGGATGAATGGAAGAATGATGAAAAAGTGTGGACTCTCATTCAAAGGTTGCAGCAGAATTCTAGTGCATTAGATACATTTACATGGAAAAATGATTCACTATGGTACAAAGATCGCTTATATTTATGTTGCATGACCTTTCAGTCTTGTTACGACATGCTTCACCATCTTCTTTTCTTCAATATATTCGTAATCAAAGTACTTTTCCATAGCACGTACCCAATCCAACAAGTATTCAACTTCTAAATTGCCTTCATACATTGGTACCTTTATTTTTTCTCTAGCTCCTATTCTTGAAACAAATTTCAATAAGTGGTCTTTTGCAGCATCCTCAACTACATCGTCTTCGACCTCTATCTATTCTCTTTCAACTTCATCGATATCTCCAGTGTCTGTTGCTCTCCTATGCAATGTTTCCATGGCGTCCAATCTCATTTTAAGTCGCCTCATTTCTTTTTCCATTTCCGGATTCACTCTGTGCCTTCTGGGTGGCACGACTCTACTGCCTCTCCTTATGAATCTATAAACATAATCAACTCTTGATACCAATTTATATCCTTTCTCATTTGTCTGTTGTCTGCAAATAAATTCAATGGTTATGATACCACCTGATGCAACTCCCCTGCTCTCCTTTAGGCTACGCGACCTCCCAGTCAAGGATCTTCAATTCAGTGAGCCAAATCATCTCTCTAAAATCTTGATGGCCTCTCTTTGTAATTGAACACGTGCTCTTTCATCCTTTTTGTGAAGGTACTATGGAACCCACCACTTCTCCCTTCGCGTTGCTGAACTATCGTGTTCTAGGCGCTAGCCCCTTCCTGGATGTGACCTTGGGCTATGACCTCACGTAAACACGTGATTGTGGGGTGACCAAAATTGGTTTGGGATCAACCCAGTTTTCTCCCCGCAATTCCCTACCAATCACCACTCATCCTTTTGGCAATATCGTGGTTTCAATTGCGGCTCGCTCTCAAATTTTTAAATCTCAAGAACTTTTTGTCCTCGCAATTGAGCGTGACCGTTGATCTTGCGATATCAGGTGGGTCCTTCTGATCAATGACTCAGATATCCCCCTTCCAAATCAACAACTTAGATATTCCATTTTCAAATCAACGGTCGTGATTTGCTTCACGATTCGAGTTTCAGAGTTTTCAACTCTCCAACCTTACTTTCTCCACAATGACAGATCTCCTGCCACATGTCCTCCTCAAATTGATGGCTCTAACCGTTTCAAGATTTCATACTTCGGAAATCTCAACTCTCAACTTTCACATTCCTCCAAATGCTTTGATCTGAATCTCATGATCTATTGACGCATGCCTCCCGCAAATCGATCGTTGCGATTCCTTCGGGTCTTCGGGCTTCATAAAACTCAACTCTCAACCTTCACTTTCCCTCGAAGTGCAAATATTTCTGTCATGTGTCCTGAATCAGACGACTAAGATTCACTTTGGGTCTCCACCCAGAGTCCATGGATTTGCACCACGTGTCCCTCTGAATCTGACGGTCCAGATTCACTTCGGACTTTGAATTTCAGAAATCTCAATTCTCAACTGAAACCCAGATGCTTTTATCCAAATCTCGCAATCCGTCACCACGCATCCCTCTAGATATGGTAGTCCATATTTACTTTGCACTTCAGGTTTCAGGAGTTTCAACTCTCAACTGAAACTCTCGAAGTGAATTTTCCCAAAGCCTCTGATCTACTGATACATATCTCCTAGCTATCAACGATTAGGATCTACTTAAGTGATTTCACCTCCTCCTCATCCACAAACTTATGGAGTTGCGGATCTTGTGACATGTATCTCTCTTGATGATGAGTGGTCCCAAATCACTTCGGGACTTTGGCAGACTTCTCTCCTCTGTGCTTCAAGAGACTTAAAACTCACACACCTTGCCTAGATCCATTGATTTGAAATGATCCCTCTTCCTCCTGGATGGATCTTGATTGATAATTCATGAATCCTTTAGAGCTTCACCCTCCTTCAAATATGTATCCTTGCTATATCTTCTGAGCATTATCCCCTTGAATATCTTGATCTCCCATGCACTCCTTGTGTTCCTGGGATCTCAACAAACTAAGATTGAAGGATTTCTTTAAAAGGAATTCTTCCCGCACTCTTTGTGCTCCTCTATTATAGTTCTTCGACACCTAGTTTATCCTTGACTCTGTGAACTGCTTCCACTTGGCCTAAGTTCCTACCGTCCCTTCTGAACTTCTCTAAGTCAATTCAAGACTCTGTCAACACACTCCTTGCATACAAGTTCTCAGAAGCAGAATGATTGAAACTTATCCAATTCATCACAAACTCATGTGATCAACCTTAAACAATCACGCAGAAAAAAAAAAATGAACTAAAACACATACAAAATGCATAATTCATTCAATCACACATAAAAATGAACATTGTCCAAGGAATTGGAACAATTCTTTCTATTTTATTCATTCATGAAATAAATTACACAGTATTAAAGTTCTTCACTGCATCTTTCTTCTCCTATATATTACTCTCTTCTACTCTTTTCTACTATTGTCTCCCTCTCAAATACAATACAACAACAACAAAAATTATCTAAGGAGTGGCTCCTTGAGCTCTTCTCCGTCCTATCTGCAACCTATCCTATCAGTTTCTAGCAGTTACCAACTTTGTCCTATAATAAATAAATATTAGTTATTATCAGATAAGAGTTGACACTCTCTATCTGCAACTCCTTACATTCCTACACGACATTACAAACACACATATTTAAAAACGTTGTTTCCAAAATATCTCAACAACTCGTTTATTTCTAATTTAATTGTTGATTTGAAATTATGTCATGCTTAGATGTCATATCCCTGCTTCCACGCTTGCATCTTTGAATTTGAAGGCGATGCTCCTGCATCAATTACTCTTCATTCCAATAGAAGATGATAAATAAGATTTTGAAGAATAAGGTGAAGTCAACCTCAGAGTAGAATTAATCAGCACCTTAGAAGAACTAGGGAAAGAAAGAAAGAAAATCAAGTCACTCAAGGAAGAATTAAAGAAGAAAGAAGGATCTCAAAAATTAAACTCATAAGAAATCAAGTAGATAATCACGAAATTAAAAATATAGGTAGAAGAAGATAGAAGGATTGAAAAAACACTCAGAAATCAATTAGAATATAAGGAGAAGATGATTGAAATTTTAGAAGAAGAAATAATCACCTTAAGAAAAGATCTTCAGAAGAAATACATGCAGCAAAAAAACACCAAGATATTGGATGATATCATCAGCGGTAAAATTCCATACTATTACAAGTCTAGGCTAGGATACAACTAGATGTAGACTGAGAAAGGTTCAAGCTCCAATAAAACAAATCAGGAAGTAGAAAAAAACACCTATGTAGAAATAGTCAAAGGTACTCATGAAGAAAATCACACAGGAAGTAGACCACCTAGAATATTCATAGAACATAACCAACAATAAACAAATTCTCAAGAAGAATAAGACTTCAAAGGATAAACATTTACAAGATCTCCTACATTTAGGAATCAAACTATTTTTCTTGGTTTATGTTATTCTTGTAACAATTTTGGTCACAAAGTTGCAAAATGTAGAGCCTATTCCAAGAATAGAAGTAACTATGAAGGCTATTCAAACAACAATTATCCTAGAAAGTCACATGAAGAACAAAACGAAAATCACAACAATTTTGGTTCACTAAGTAATGAAATAGAGTGCTACAAGTGCAACAATGTTGGACACATGGCCAAAGATTGTAGATTGATTGTTCCTCCCAAGGAACCAAAGTAGAATATCAATAGTCATAAACAAGAACCACAAAGGATATGGAGAAGAAAGTATGATCAATTCAACACTGAAGAATGCTCACTTGATATACAATCACAACACAAGAAAAGTGGGTGGTATGTTGAAAATGGTTGTTCGAAGCATATGACATGTGCCAAGAGTAGGTTTATAACTCTGAAGAAGGAACAAGATGGAAAAGTTTCATTTGGAAATGATAACTCAACCAAAATAATAGGTAGAGACACAGTCGAGCTTGGGAGAAAAGATTCCAAGGTAGAAAATGTTATGGTTGAAGATATGAAGCAAAATGTTCTAAGTGTCAGTCAAATGTGGGATCAAGGACACAAACTTTTATTTGAATAAGAAAAATGTGATATTAGAAAAGAAGGATCAGGAAAATTGGTGGCTATAGCTAGAAGAACCTTAAAAAATTTATATTTCATGAATGAGATAGAAAGGGGGAAATGTTTCATAGGAAATGAAAATGAAAGTTGACTCTAGCATAGAAGGATGGGTCACATGAATTTTTATAACCTTGTCAAAATCAGTAGAAAAAAAACAATGAAAGAAATGCCAGAGATCTCAAAGCCAACAAATACTCTATGTGAGCATTGTCTACAAGAAAAACATACAAGGACCAAGTTCAAATCAAAAGAATACTCAATGACAAAACCATTTGATATTGTACACACTGATCTATATGGACCTACAAGAACAAAGGGATTAAATGGAAAACATTATTATATGCTACTAGTGGATGACTACACAAGAATGACTGCAGTTTTCTTTCTCAGGAAGAAGTCAGAGGAATTCAAACACTTCAAGATATACAAACAAATGGTTTAAACTGAGATGGATTTGAAAATCAAGTGTTTGATATCAAATAATGGTGGAGATCTTACATCAAAGGAATTTATGAATTTCTATGGTGAACATGGAATAAAAAGACAATTCTCAGTAGTGAGGACACCTCAACAAAATGGAGTTGTCGAAAGAAAGAACAGAAGAATAAAAGAGATGGATATAACCATGTTGAAAGATTCAAAGTTGAGTGACATCTTTTGGACACATGTAGTACATACAAAAGTTCATATTCTAAATAGAGGAATGCTCAGAAGTAATAGTGATAAAACTCCCTATGAGTTATGGAAAGGAATATTGGAAAATGTGAATCATTTCAGAGTATTTGGAAGCAAATCTTATATCCAAAGAAAAGATGGCATGCTTGGAAAATTTGACTCTTGAGTTGACAAAGGCATACTAGTTGGGTATTCAAGCAAAAGAAAAAACATATAAATGCTTCAGTCCAAGACTCAACAAAATCATGGAAAACATCAATGTAATGATTGACGAAGCATATGTACGGAAAGACAAAGAAATAAGCAAATATTTAGAAGAACAGGATAACGAGGAAGATCTAAAAGAAGAAGAAGAAGAAGAAGAAGAGCAGAGAGAAGAAGAACAAGAATATGAAGAACGAATACCTCCTAAGACACCTATCCAATGAGCACAAAAAAAACATCCACTAGAATAGATTATTGGAAATAAAGATGAAGGAGTTGAAAGCCAAAGAAGAATAATTTTACAAGAACACCAACACCTAACATTTTTATCTACAGTTGAACCAAACAGTTTTGAAGAGTCCAATAAGGATGAACTCTAGATCAGGGATATGGATAAATAATTGGATCAGATAGAGAAAAATGACACATGGGAACTGGTTCCTAGATCAAAATACTAGGATGTGATTGGCACAAAATGGGTATTTCGGAACAAGTTGAATGATAATGGTCAGGTAAGTATAAATAAAGCAAGGCTAGTATGCAAAGGATATGCTCGGGTTGAGGGAATAAACCTTGAAGAAATGTTTCCCCCGGTTGTCAGAATGGAAGCAATAATGTTAATCTTGGCTTATACATGTTCAAAGAAGACCAAGGTATATTAGATGGACATGATATCATCATTTCTAAACATGGAGTTAGAAGAAGAAGTTTACATTGAACAACGAGAAAGATTTCAGTTGTCAAAAAGGGAAGATTATGTTTTCAGGTTGAAGAAAGCACTATATGTTCTCAAGAAATCCCCCAGAGCATGGTACTTAAGGTTGGATAGGTATTTATAGCAATGAGGTTTCATGAAAGGCAATGTAGACAGTAAACTCTACATAAAGATAAATGAGGATAGCATATTAATAATCGAAGTTTATGTTGATGACATTATTTTTGGAAGCGATGATGACAGGATGAGTTAGACGTTTGGTAAAGACATGTAGAATGAGTTTGAAATGTCTTTGCTTGGTGAGTTCACTTTCTTTTTGGGACTTCAAATATACTAGTGTGATAGAAGTATATTTATTTTACAGACCAAGTATATCAAAGAAATGCTAAAAATGTTTGGAATGGAAGATTGTAATCATGTAAGTAATCCTATGAAAAGAAGTTGCAATTTGAGCAAATAAAATGAATCCAAGGATGTAGACAAGAGACTCTACATATCAATGATTGACATCTTTCTCTATGTGATGTCATCAAGACCGGATGTAATGAAAGTAGTTGGAGAGGTATCGAGATTTCAATGAGCACCAAAGGAAACACATGTTATGGATGTAAAGAGAATATTCATATATCTCAAAGAAGCATAATATTATGAGTTATGGTATCCAAAAGGAAATGAAATATCTCTAGTTACTTATACATATGTAGATTTGGCTGGAAGAATTACCGAGAAAAGAAGTAAAAGTGGAGAAGTTGTCTATTTGGGTGAGTGTTTGGTATCCTGGTTAAGAAAGAAGCAATCATTAGTAGCTTTGTCTACAACAAAAGTATATAGTAGCAACAACATGTTGTACTCAGGTCCTCTCGATGAAACAAACTTTGCAAGATATACAAGTGGACTATTATGATCCCATTATGATATTTTGTGATAACACCAATGCTATCAATATCTCAAAGAATCCAGTGATGCATTCCAAGACGAAGAAAATTTCGATCAAGTATCACATTCTACGGGAACGAGCTACAAAGAATAACATCAAGCTAGAGTACATTGGGACAAAGGAGCAGATTGTAGATATCTTCACCAAACCTCTTCCAACAGAGAATTTTGAGTATCTTCGATAGAAACTTGGAGTCAAGAAATTTTTAATTCTATTAATATATATCATTGATTTACACGAGGAAGCACTAGGTAGAGAAAAAGTCAAGAGAACAATCTGAAGCTTGCAAACAGGGGGAGAAGCCCCAAGGAGAGTCTATACATGAGGAGGATCCCCACGAGGAGTGCATATAGGGGGAGTATCGCCAAGGAAAGTTTAGAACAGGGATGATTTTAAGGATGGAAATTTATATTAAAATGTAGAAACATGGGCTAATATTACTAATACTTAGTATGAAAAATATAAAATGTTTGGCGATAGTTTTGTAAAAATATTCAAATTTCTAAGGATTTTATATAGTTTCTATAAGGTTTTGGTGATTTGTAAGGTAAAAGAAAATTATTCTTTGGAATTTGGGCGAATCATTTTTAGAAAAAATGGAAATTGACGAATTTGTTTTGGGGGAAAACCATGGAAAATTAGCCCATTTGTGAAATTTAGCCCCTAAAATCATCTATGGTTCAGAAAGTTGGAGCATCCCCAGGGAAACTTACCCTTTTCCGTTGATGTCATTTCTAATGATAAGTGGCACACCACGTGGTTCCTTGCAGTTGAGGAGTTATGGCCTTGTGAAGTTGGAGGACCTTGAATAATGATCTGGAAGGCCGAGGTCAATAGTTACAAGTCATTCATTATGGGTAAAAGAGTCGCAACAAGAATTTGATTAAGCGTAAAGTGGTTGCAACAAGAGAGTGTGGGTTATCCCTAAAATAAGAAAAGGGGTAAAATAGTTACAACCTATCCCCTAAAGGAAGTCACTTGAAAAGTATAAATAAGACTTCAAAAGATTCTTATTAACACCTATTTAGCACATTGAATATCTATGTTTTAAAGTGGTATGGGCATATACTATTGATATATCTGGAGTAGCGAGTCTGTGGCAACGAAGTTTAGTGAAGAGAGAAGTTGCAGGAGCCAAAGGGACGAAGTTGAGCTTACTTTTCTAGGTTTTTTCCCGATGTTATACACAAGTTGTAGAGAAGGAAGAGCACGAACATGTGCGGAAGAGCACATGCGTCCATAGAGCTTAGTGAAGAAAAACACATATGCACAAAGATATACATTATATTATATTATCTGATATATATGCATTATATTATATATAATTTTACTTTAGTTTGTATTTATAGATAACTAAAAGAATGAGATGTTTTCTTAAAAAGAAACTAAAATTAATTTTGATACATAGAAGTCCATTTACATAATAATATAGCTTGGTTACTGTTACACTAAACACACACAAGTTCTAGAGATGTGTTAGTAAAGTATTGATGAATGCTACTATAAAAGACTTTTTTATTATATGTATTAAGTTATAGTAGATAAATATTTTAAATTAAGTACATGTTTCAAATATTTTAATTTATAAATTATTTATTTATTACTTTAAAAATATATATTGATTTTTTTATTTTTTTTTAATAATGGTTAAATTGTTTTTTTGTTAATAACTATTGTTTAAGATAAAAGTTGTAAGGTGGAAATTTAAATAGTTTTAGACAATTTTTCAGCATAAAAATTGTGTATAAAGTTTTGAAATGTTCAAAAAATTTAGTGAATACTTCATCCATCCTCAAAAACAAATTAGTTTCATTTATCTTTGATGATGAGTAGAATATCTAGAAAAGTTATCTAACATTATTACTAATTGTAAAATCCTAAAAATTCAAAAAACTTAAATAATTAATAAGTCCAATATTTAAGATACTTTTAGAAAAATATCTTTCAATTAAATGATCTTATTTAAAAATTAAAATAATTGTGTGAGGGGCTTGGAGCTTTATTCTCCCAACTAAATTAACACATATCACTCTCAAACTTAAACAAACTTCCTTCTCAATCTTAAAGGAACTTCCATAAAATGGCCTTTGTCATATGATGTCTTACAACAAATTTTTCTTTCTTCTCAATCTTAAACTAACTTCCATAAAATGGCTTCTGTCATATGATGACTTACACCAAATTTTGACTGCTTGGAAATATATGTCATTTTAACTGCTTGGAAATATATCTTTGATGAACAGATTTTGCCTAGTTGGAAATATATAATTCCATCACCTTCTAATTTAAAATACCAAAATACACAAAAGCATTATAGAAATCAAAACTGCCATTTAATTATATAATTAAGTTAAAAACCAACCACAGATATAACTCCACCCTCCTAATTTAAAACATTTAAATTATACAAAAGCATTATAGAAATAAAAAATGCTATTTAGAAATATAATCAAGTTAAAAGACTAACACATAACACACAACAATAATAAAATATAAAAGAATTATAGAAATTAAAAATGCCATTTAGACATATAATCAAGTTAAAAGACTAACACATAACACACAACAATAATAAAATGTAATATGAACATTATAGATATCAAAACTGTCATTTAACATGTACTTAAATTACCAAGTGCATGATACAGCACCAGCAAAATGCAATGTAAATTAAAACTGTCATATGATATGTAATTAAATTTAAAATGAATCATATGACACAGCAGCTGTAAAATGCAATGTAAATCAAAACTGTCATATCATATGTTAATTAAATTAAATTAAAAGTCAGTCAAGTGAGTGTAGTTTGAATGGTTGGCAGTAATGATTGTTAGTCTTTACATTTGAGTTCAATTCTCATAATGACATAAATAAAGCTCTTAATAAATTATTGTAATGGCTTAAAACCTATATTAAAAAGTTGTCTAAATTAACATTAATAACCAATGACATAAATAAAGCTCTTAATAAATTATTGTAATAGCTTAAAACCTATATTAAAAAGTTGTCTAAATTAACATTAATAACCATGACATTAATAACCATGACTGGATTATCTAACATTACAATTAATAAACATAACATAAAAACCCCATGACTGGATTATCTTCCATTTTCACTCGGTGCTCCTGCATCGTTCTATTTCCATGTATAAATTCTAATACCATAAACGTGAGTATATTGTCAAATTTCAGTCGATGCTCCTGCATCGTTCTGTTTCTATATACACATGAATAAACCCAAATAAATTATAATACCAATAACACGAGTACAGTGCTAAAAGACACTATTTGGTTTTTAATCTGACTCAATCTCACTCATTCACTTAAATTCTTCTATCACCGAAGAAATTGGTTTAGAAGGACATGCGACCTATTTCGCCTTGGATATTCCTCTCACGCAATGCTCTTGCTGTCTTGTTTATAAGGTGCGCTGTTGGAAATTTCTTCCCCTATGTCGACAGGTTATTTTTCTCTCAGTGGCACTAAAAATGGGCCATTTCTGGACACAGCGTTTGCTTACCTGGTGTTGAAGATTTTCAGGTTGGACTCTTTAACGTGTACCCCGGTCAAGCATTTCCTGGTATCGCCGAAAAGACATCTGGTTCTGTACCCTCAACTGTTCATAGAATTTAGCTATGAATTCCTCGGCTTGCCTCTCGACCTGACACTCATTATTTTCTTCACCAGATGAGCTTATTGTCCTTCGAGACAGAGGAGACAACAACGGGCTCATTTTCTCAAGGGTAGGCAGATCACTATGGTGAAGGAAATCCTTGTTGAAGTATTCATTGCCGTCGTCCAAATGGGGAAGAGCAAAAACATTGAAGTCTTCCTTGTCATCTTCAACTGGATGCGGACGAATACATGGAAAGTGGGGAAAGTGGTGATGTTTTCTCTTGGCTATGTGTAAGCGAACTGGATTGGCAGGACTGTTGCTGCAGGAGAATTCATATTCTTGGAGCCCAAAGCCCCCATCGCTGTTGCCTCTGGAATGATGGAACACTAGATTCATCAGACTTCTTCCATATACTTTTCCTCTCTCCATCATCAAATGCATGTCCATGAGCATCTTGCGTTTGGAGATGAGACCTTTTCTCATCATAAAGTAAGCGATCCGTAAAACGTTGCAAAGACGCTTTGCTGAAACGTGATTTACGCCACTATGGATCTCCATATTTTTTTTTACTTTTCTGATCCTGGGAGGAAAGAATCCGAAGAAATCTGTTGTGGACTGGCTTGCCATCTCTGCGACGTGTGAAACCTCGCAGACCAGGCTGATGACAGAGAGGGCTTGGGATGCCAATCGAGTTTCTATTTAATAGAAAAGGGATGAAAAACATATTGATTGACGATGAGAAACTTGCAAAGTCATGGGCCAGCTTGGTTGGTGGGTGGCGCGTAGAGTACCAGGAAGCAGGTGACCTAGAGAAATTCAACTCATGTTTCATGCATAAAATTTTGAAAATCCAAGTTGGAACTGTCTCCTAAAGCTATGCACCTTCCATAAAGCTATGCCACCTTTCTACTTTACAAGGACCTGCACCTTTTCGAAAGGACGGATTGAAATTGCACTGAAAAATCAACACAAAGTTCAACCTGCCAAGCATGCACTCCAATTCAAATATAGGAGTAGGCTGATTGGGAGCAAACATACCTTAAAAAAAAAAAAAATAGGTTAAAAATTAGGGTTTGAATTGATCAAATTTTTAAAGGTAGTTTTTGTTTTGTATGGATAAGGTTTCATGTATCTCATAATTATATTTTAGGGATTTTGTCTCATTTTAAATCAACTCAAATACTCAAAAAATTGATCAAAATTTTGAATTTACTAAAAATTTAAAATAAAAATAAAACCGTTAAAAAACTTGACGGAAAAATTACTTCATAATTAACCCACTCCTTCAAACATATCGTCGTAATGCGAAATCATTGTAATCATATATCGTGGACTACTTTGGCATCTCACAATTACATCGTGCACGATTCGAAGGTTGAGGAAGTATTTAAATTTCACTGAAAAATCAACACACGGTCCATCCAACCACACATATATTACTGTTCAAACATAGCCTCGAGATGCGAAATCCTGGTGGTAATTATAACATATATGATGTACTTTGGCATCTTACAATTCGAGGTTGTAAGTGGTAGGGTTAGCGTGGGATTGACCCACAGCTGAGTTTATAAACAATGCAAATATTCTTTTTCTTATTATAACAAAAAATTTATAATTTTAATGTAAAAACTATTTATTTTCTCGGTACAAACTTAATAGGATTGTGCAGAAATTTAAAATATAATTAGAATTTTATTGTATAGATTTACATTAAATTTATCAAATTAAAATTTACAATGTTTACAATCTTTTATTTTCATATCTTTTACTCTAAGTTTTACTTTAAGGATGTCACAATTTGCAATATATTCATATTTTTTTTTGTAATGCTTAAAATATCTTTAACATAATTGTATTTTTTTTTCTAATAAATTCAATAGCTAGTAAGTTACTCATATGTCATATTGAATTGGGTGCTCCTATATTACTTCTTCATATATAGGAAAATGCATCATCACATACACCTTGTCTTTAGACTTTTACTTATGTTTGTTTGCAAAGTATAAATATTCTTTTTTTGTATTATTTTTGCATTTTCCTATGTTTACTGTTGTTATTTGATAAGAACTAAACTTGAATTGACCAAGTAAATGCTTTTTATGAAAACTTAGCCTCAATTGAAAAAGAAAATGTTTTTTATATAGAGATGTTATGATACAATTTACCAAATTATGAATCGACTTGAATTCCAAGATTGATGAAAACTCTAACCTTATGTATGGCTAAATTTGACAGCCAAAGAAAATTTGTTACAAGATTAGATGACTCCATCCCTTAGTCCTTAATGACTCCAGATGCTCTCATATTTTATAAATGATACCCACCACCTATCAATAGTGTCATGATCCTTTGTTAATATTATATGTAGCAAGGGACTTACCAAAGAGGAACATAAAAACATGCTTATGATTGGGATTGAAAAGGTAGGTCCAAGGTGGACCTTTCGATTTCATTATTTATCATAGGGCCCTTCCACAAAGTTGATGGTGAAAAATGAAAAATGGGTAATTATGACATGCACTCTCACATGAATGCACATACATTCCTTCAAACTGTGATGTCCCATTCCCAAGAGTAGGCCAGTAGGGAGTGACTTAGTAGTCTATGTGTTCCCGTAGACTATAGTCAGGCACAAACAGGGAACAAGATGGAGAAATAAGGAGGAATTGATGGCTAAATGATGAATTAAGACAAAATACTTAGGAAAAGTCACTTAAGTCTAAGTCAACGAAGAATTAGAATGAAAAGGTTATAAAGGGGGACTTAATTAATTAATTATTCACCTTAGGAGGAAAAACGCCTAGCTTAAGTGAGGTCAATGGTGAATTAGATTGGGAATGATATAAAGGGAGGAATTTGACCTACTTTCTCATTATGCATTGTTATGATTTGATGTTGAGAGTTCCGAGAGGAGGAAGAGAGTCGACCTTGTTGTTTTGTGGATTTCTGGAGGAAACCACCACCATTGATCGGTTTCGGTGTTGAGAGACACACCCTAGCCCATCAGAGATACCATCTAGGTATTTCACCAAGCTATTCAGGAGTATCCAATACTGTCAACGCAACTCAGCCAGTGAGGGTGCAAGTCAAATTGAGGGATTGTGGAGTTGCACAAGGTCTGAGCTCAAGTTGCAGGTTCCTTCTGATCTAGTGGAGATCCAGCCAGGGCACTTCTGTTGAGCCATTTATCATCAGATTTTGACGGTGGAATATTGTAGAGTGCATCATCCAACCATTTAGGGCGCAACTCTTCTAGCAATATATTTGGGGTTGCAGACGGAGCATCCAGACAGATCCGGGGAAACCCTTTCGACCCGGTTCCTCATTTGGCGAGATGATCATTTTGAGCCCTATAATAGTTCATTCTATCGGTGGAATCATTTGGGGTGCATCCAGTGTCTGAGGAGGACCGCAAACCCTCTAAGGATCTAGATTCAGTACCTCAGAGGCCGGATCTGATATCCGACACTCATCCATTCCAGTCTAGAGGCTAGGATGCTTCTGTTGGAGTAGTTTCCAGCACATTTCGATGGTTTATCCTTCCCGATGAGTTTTCCAGCTTGTAGCGGTTACCGTATTTCTCCCGAGTCGCATAATTCTGCTAATCTATCCATGCATGCATCAGATCTGCATTCATCTTTTGATCATGGGTATTTTTATGCTATTTGATTGTATTCCAGTGACGATCCATGAGATCTAGCTTGCGATTATACTCTATATTTCCAGTGTGCTATTGTATTTCCATGCTTGAGTCGCATAATATATGTTATTGGGCAGTTGATGTTCTTTACTTCCGCATGCATCCTTTATATATTGTTTAAACCATAAATACGCAACATGCAGATGTAATAACCAACATGCACCTGAAATAACCAACATACACATGCAATAACCATAAATATCTCAAACACACAATTGAAACGCATCCATAAACCCCTAGTGTATGAGATCTACAAGAAAAAACATTGGATCAGTAGCAAATATCTTGATCAATGGGATCAGGGATATTTCAGTGATATCAGATCTTTAGTCCCGCCAGCCTGTGACTAAAGACAATGAATACAACATAAGAACCAGATGGTCATGAGTACATAGGTGACGAATAGGTCACTTACAATAGGCATAGGGAAAGAAGGGATAGGCCTAACTTTCCTCCCTTTCCTCCCAGTTCAGAGGAAGAGGAAGAGGCACACAGAGAAGCATAGAGAAGAGAAGAGCGCAAGGTCAAACATGAACCAGAGAGGAGGCTAGGTGACATATATGAGCGACCAAAGGGCAATGGTAAGGCTCATGTGGATCTAGATGCAACCTTCATGCATGTTATCAGTGATATGATAGTTAGTCAGCGGACCATGTCTCAGTCATTGGCTCAGGTAGTGGATAGACTGGATATGGTAGACATCCTAGGAACACAAGCCCCACATGCAACACAAGAGAAATAAGGGGTAGGCAATAGACCCCAGTCACCCACTCACACATACACCTCTGCGAGTAGGATTCCACGTTCGTTGTTTCCCAGTTTCCAAAGGGCACCCCCGGTAGTAGCACAAATACCAATAGCACAGAGACCACTCACTCATGCAAAGGACATTGCAGAGTATTAGAGAGAGTATGCAGCATTGGGCCATGAATTCCATCAAGATATGACCTTAGTCGATCATTGTGGACTCAAACTCAGGAACCACCCCAGAGAGCCACAGAGGGGAGGAACACAACAACAACAACAGTAGGGGCATAACATTGATTTCATCTGAAAAGTTGGTAAACTCACCATACCTTCTTTTGACAGATCGTCAAAATGCACCGCCAGAGCTTGGGTATAGAAACTAGACACCTACTACAAGCTAAACCAGATGACTCAGTCAGAGGCCATCAGTTTCACCACCCTACACTTGGAGGGTGAGGCACACGAGTGGTCGTATCATGGATTGGTGACATTGGGTCACAATCACATAATCTCCTACAGAGAGTTCACAGAGAGACTCATGGATAGATTTGACAGGAGGGATCCAGAGATCCATTTTAGAGATCTAGCTCAGTTGAGACAAATTGGCACAACAAAGGCATTCATCTCAGAGTTTTAGAGGGTAGTAGTTGCAGTGACAGACATATACGAGCCCCGATTGGTCATTCTATTCATAGAATGGCTCACATAACCCTTGAGAGGATGGGTGAAGGCCTACCGGCCTCATACCTTGTAGGATTCCATTCGACGCACTAGAGATTTGGCTAATTCAGTGCCAAAAACTAAACCCTTCACCAAAACCTTTGTACTACAGAGAGACAAGGATCAAAAGAATCTTGAAAGGGAAAGGAAGGGAAAACCCAAGTTGGATGATGATACACGATGAGAGTTAATGAGGAAGAAGCTTTGCTTCTCCTGCAGAGACCCTTGGGTCCCAGGGCATAGATGCATGGGAAAGGGACAGATCCACTACATCGGAGTGGAATCAGGGAGTGAGGAGGAGGATCAGGATATTGAGGCACAAATAGATAGGGATTCAGAGACTGATACCACTCATGACCTAGAGAAACAACCGAATAAACCTGAGATACCGGCAAGGGCACAACCCAAGTAGGAGGCAAAACCTCGTAGAGAGGTGAAAGGGGGAACCATACCCACCCTTTTAGGGATGAAAAACATATTGATTCACGATGAGAAACTTGCAAAGAAATTCATGGGCCAGCTTGGTTGGTGTGTGACGTGTAGAGTACCAGGAAGCAGGTGACCTAGAGAAATTCAACTCAAGTTTCATGCATAAAAAATTTTAAATCAAATTTGGAACTGTCTCCTAAAGCTATGCACCTTCTAAAAACGCGTGATGAGGGATGCCACCTTTCTACTTTACAAGGACCTACACCTTTTTGGAAGGACGTGTTGAAATTACATGGAAAAATCAACACAAATCCCAACCAACCAAACATGCACTCCAATTCTAACATAGAAGTATGCTTACTCGGGAGCAAACATATCTTCTTTTCAGCGAAAAAAGATGGGCAAAAAGATGGGCCTGAATCCGATCAGATTTTCAGAGGTAATCTGAGTTTCGCATGGATCAAAGTTCCATGCATTTCATAACCTTACCCTAGAGGTTTTTCCCCATTTTAAACCAACCTAGATACTAAAAAAATCAATCAAAATTTTGAAATAATAAAAAATTTAAAATGAGACACCTACTGAAAAAGTAACTCAAAAGAAAAGATTACTTCCGAGTTAACCCACTCCCTCAAACATATCCTCGTGATACAAAATCATTGTAATCATATATCGTGGACTACTTTGGCATCTCACAATTACATCGTGCACGATTCAAAGGTTAAGGAAGAATTTAAATTTCACTAAAAAATCAACACAGAGTCCATCCAACCAAACAAATATTATAGTTCAAACATAGCCTCGTGATGCGAAATCATGGTAGTACTTATAACATATATGATGTACTTTGGCATCTTACAATTCGAAGTTCTAAGTGGTAGGGTTAGCATGGGATTGACCCACAATTGAGTTTATAAACAATGCAAATTTTATTTTTCTTATTATAGCAAAAACATTATACCTAATATTTTAAGGTAAAAAATATTTATTTTCTAGGTACAAACTTAATAGGATTATGGAGAAATTTAAAAGAATTTTATTATAGAGTAGATTTTATTTATTTATTTATTTAGATTAAATTTATCAAATTAAAATTTACAATGTTTATAATCTTTTATTTTGATATCGTTTATTGTAAGGATGTATCAACTTGCAATATATTCATTTTTTTGGTAATGCTTAAAATATCTTTAATATAATTGTGTTTTTTTTCTAGTAAATTCAACAAAAGTTACTTATATCTTCATATTCATTTGAGTGCTTTTATATTACTTCTTCATATATAGGAAAATGCATCATCACACACACCTTGTCTTTTACTTATACTTGTTTGTAAAGTATAATTGTTTTATTTTTCCATTTCCCTATGTCTACTGTTACTTGATGAGAACTAAACCTGAGTTGACAAAGTAAATGTTTTTTTTATGAAAACTTAGCCTCAATTGAGAAAGGAAATGTTTTTTATATAGAGATATTATGATACAATTTACATAATTATGAATCGACTCGAATTCCCACATTGATGAGAACTCTAACCTTATGTATGGCTAAATTTGACAACCAAAGAAATTTGTTACAAGATTTGATGACTCCATCCCTTAGTCCTTAATGAATCAAGATGCTCTCATATTTTATAAATGATACCCACCACCTATCAATGAAAGTGTCATGATCCTTTGTTAATATTATATGTAGCAAGGGACTTGCCAAAGAGGGACATAAAAACATGCTTATGATTGGGATAAAAAATCTAGGTCCAAGGTGGACCTTCCGATTTCATTATTTTTCATAGGGCCCTTCCACAAAGTTGATGGGTGAAAAATGAAAAATGGGTAATTATGACATGCACTTTCACAAGAATGCACATACATTCCTCCAAACTACCTAAGAGAGTACTCCATGTAGTCAACCAAATAGGCAACATGTGCACACTTTAGAAAATTGCATGCATTTATAATCTATTCACGTTATTTTTAACATAAATGTAGTATTTTAGTAAATTTTCCATAATTTTTTACATTGAGATCCATTTTTTGCATTCTTTAGCTTCTTCGAAAGATCTTGAAGCTACAAAATGTTTATGTTATGATTTTAATGCTTTTGCATAGAAATTTTGTTATTTCAAAATATAGAAAACGAATATGTAGGCCATTATTGATACTCAAAGAATGCATACATCATATAAATGGAATATTTGGTTTCCAATAGTAATATGGATTCTCCTAGTAGGTTTCTCATGTGAGGGATGGGGTTTGGAGACTTAGTGACTGCAAGAAGAGGAAAACAAGGGGATTAGGCTGCAACTGGTGCTTTTAGGCTAATGGGACATAAGAAAGGCCTCAAATCATCACATGGACCCTTTAAAGAGAATATGATTTTTAAACTACCATGGATATTCCATTGGATAGTTCATCACAACAAATATAATAAAATACTGCAATTTTTGTCGTGAAGGTTAATTTCCTTTAAACCTAATTTTTTTTAATTACTGGTTTTTTGCTTAAAATGTATGAAATAGCTTAAATATGAAAAATAAAAAACATAAATAAACCCTCACACATCATTGACAAATAAACACAAGATATAACCTCAGAAGCATAATATGAGAGAAAACCTAACTAGAAGGTGAGGTCGCTCTACTCTCTTTTCTTCAAATCCAAGTACAAAGAAAAATGCACTCTATATGGAGTTGTCTTTGAAGTTGTGGCCTATATGGATGCTACATAATATCTACTCATCTATTATGTTGCCAAAATACCACCCCTAGGTTCTTTTCTCAACTATGGAACAAATACAATGCTAAAGAATGGAAACCCTTCTCCTCCTGGCAGCTTGACATTTAACATTGTCCAATAGCCATCTAGGGGTAGGGTTTTGACTTCCTCAACCTTTAATTGTAATAATATTTTGGAAGTCTAGAATATTATTGAAATTACATATGCGGCTAGCCCCATATGTGCGAGTAATGGGGGTTGGCATGACATCCACTAGTACCATGATGGTCAACATGGTAGGTGAACTTGCAGGAGGCATAAATTTTTCATATGAGCTCCTCTTTGATGCAATGTTTACACCGTTGGAAAGGTCTCAATGCGTGTAATAACATCAAGGGATCTAAGATAAATCCAATAAATGTTTGACCCCAAAAGTGTTGTTTGATGCCTCAAAATGGTTACGAAAGGTTTCAAACCTTAGATTTTCAAACTAGGACCTACCATTAAAATGACCTTGTAAGTTGATTCCTCCATTTTCTTCCACTCTGGAAGAATCAATATAGATGAAAAATAGTATAATAATCCAAACCAGACCATACCTCCCCATTTAGGGAGGCTTTTTGTCCCCAATGAGGCAAGTAAATTCTTCATCTACCTTCTCCCTCGAGTACCACTTTTCTTTTCCTAAAAATTATCCTTTCAAACAAATTTTCCAAAGGTCATGGTACCCTTTTCTTGTAGTTTTGCACCACTTCTTCCTGAGCATCTGGTGCTAAGTCCTGTATGGAAGGTAATACCTTCTCCTCTTCTTGATCCAACATGGAAGGCTTGTAGAGTTTTATATTCTCGACATTTACCACTAAGTAAATGGACATGTATGGGGGTAGGTAGTATGTAGGTTCTATCTCCCACGTTCTACAATATCTTGAAAGGTCCATACCATAGTGTGTTAATATTCTTACCAGGACCCTGCAGTCTTTCATTTTTCATCTGTAACCAAACTCTATCTCTTGCTAGGATATTTAGACACTTAAGAGTTATTTAAGATCAAATTTGTCTAATGTGTCATTAGGTTAAAGTGTCTTTGTTAGTGTGTTTATTTAGTATGAATTAGTATGCATTTTTATTTATGTAATCCAATGGTCATGATATTGTTCTAGAAATATAACGATTTGATGACTCATTTTCTCATATATCTTAACAACTACATTGATTTGTGGCTTGATACATGACTGGTCCATGATCTCTATTCAAAGAGCATTGAGGTTCATTTTCCAATGATCGATTATGATAAAATCTCTTGTAATGTTTTTCTTTTTCATTAATAAATTGTCTCAAGTGGGCACATTGGTTGGGCCCATGGATGTTTCCCCACATTGGGGTTTTACCGCATAAAAACATTGGTGTGTTGATATTTGATTTGGTTGTGTGAGTGGTTTTCGAAGGTATTCATCCTTTGTTGGAATACCATGTGTTGTCAAACATGGTACTAGACATTGTTTGAAGACCCGCTTCGGTTGTATATCGAGATATTGAATTCGTGTTGCCACATTTCTAGTTTATGTTATTTTCATACACTTATGGGCTGAGAAGAATATTCCATTGCATCTGGAGTGTTTGTTTAAGTTATAAACACTTTTTTTTTCACTGGAAGAGGTTTTCATTTTCCCAAGGTATGACCATTTCAGTAAGATCTAGAGGTATAAAGCCTAAATATTCCCTTTTAAATTTTTTTACAGAAACAATATTTTGGTTTTATTTTTTTATTTATAGATTCCTACTCTTTCTCA
This sequence comes from Picea sitchensis, assembly GCA_010110895.2. Lineage (NCBI taxonomy): Eukaryota > Viridiplantae > Streptophyta > Pinopsida > Pinales > Pinaceae > Picea > Picea sitchensis. The sequence continues at coordinate 154,241 of SNQJ01S0015964.1, read as the reverse complement.
TCTACATATACTCATTTTCCTGTGTTTTGTGCGATCTCCACAAATCATAAATTGAGAGGAATATGTTTTTTTGTCTGCATATGCTCTATTCCATGCACTCCATGTGACCTCGAGAAAATCAGAAATAAAGAGGAAACTTGCATTTTCTAGGTAAGCTAACTGAGATCTAACCCCATTATTGTTGTCGAGAAGCGATTTTGTTTTCCTGTGTGAACACATGAAAATAAGTTTTTTTTAAGCATAGACCTTCAGATGGAGCTCCAACAACAACAATCACAACAACACCAAGTCAATCCTCCTCCTTTACAATTATAATGTATTTTTCACTAGTTCACTTGGTTGAAAGTTTCTTTATTTAGTAAGAGGTCTTGAGTTCAAGTCTCTTTTTTCTTTACTTTTTGAAAACGCTCATGCATTCATTAAAAGTGAATTTCACTTAAATTATAAAAGTGAATCACTATAAGTAGATTTAATATTACTTTTTAGTTACTTTCTTCATACAACTTTAATTTACAAAGTAACTTCATTGTAAAAGTGATTCCCACTTATTCTATAAAAGTGGGTCACTCCATAAAAACTTATTTGTAAAAGTGAGGTTATAAGAATGTTAGTGAAGAAGGGGCATGCCTACATAGACCAACGTCTACTTGCCACATGGCACTTTGATTACCATTTATGAATTATTTGAAAAATCCATAACTTTCATGCCTGAAGTCTGTTTTTAGTGGTGTATTTTTTAAACACCATATTTTTTCCAGAAATTTCCATCCTTAGCACCATTTTTATCGTTTTAATCCATATTCTATGTCTATTTTAATATCGATTCTCCCAGTGATGTTTTTCTTACCAATACCAACTAATTCTCATGGAAATCCCATATGGAGTATGTCCTAAGAAGTAAATGATTGTACTAGCTTACCTTGGGAAAAGAACAAGAACCCAATAATGTCGAAAACAATCCAAATGGGATAGTAAGAATGACTAAGTACATGGACTAATCGAAATGTCCATTTCTCATGATTTAAGGTTTCACCTTCAAGAAATTGATGACCGTGATGAATCTTGGGAAAATATTCAAGCCATTTTTAGTAAACACAATATTATTTGAGCCTACCAAATTGAAAATCAGTTAATAAATTTAAGTCCCAATGATTTTCCTTCCATTGAATATTATTTATCTAAGTTTAAAACACTTAGAATTTTATGTAAAGACTGTAAAATAGATGTGAAGGATGACTGATCCATTTATTTAATTCTGGATAATTTTGGTAGTGCATATTCTATCTTTTCATGTACCTTTTGTGCCACCAGAGAAGCTCTAGGGAGTGATTACCAAACTCCCAATCCCGATTCCTTTTTTTATTCTCTTATTTGAGAGGAAGATAAACTTATGTAGCTTGGATTAGTCAACATTGTAGGAACTTCCAAAAACTCCTTAGTGTCTCAATATAAAGATAAATCCAAGAATACAAAGAAGCAACATCCTCACCACAAAACCAAGAAAAAAAAGGGTCACAAAGAATCTCATCCAACTTCTACTCCTAATTCTGAAAAAGGAACAAAATCCAAAAGTAAGAAGACTGACATAAATTGTAACTTTTTGGGCAAGATGGTCATGTGGAGTTTAAAGTTTTTAAAAGGATAGAAGCCTTATAAGAAAGGATGAAGAATCATAACATCAGTATTGATTCTTCTTATTATAACTCTTCTTCTTGTAGAAATGCACTTTCTTCTTTTGGTTTATCCTTCAATGAATATTCTACTTCTTCCTGTAATGAGTGGCTTATTGATTCTAGAGAATCTTATCATATGGCTAATGATTAAGTAATTTTTTCCACTCTAAATTAATGTACCACCAAACAAATATTTGTTGGTGATGATAGATCTCTCAGTGTTGTATGGTCTGGAACAATTCAAGTAGATAATGGCCATTTCAATGATGTATTATGTGTTCCAAGTCTTTTCTACAACCTTCTATCTGTGTATTTGATCACTTATTAATGTGAAGGAAAAACCATAGAATTTTCATATCACCAAGTTGTAATCAAGGATTTAAAAGATCCTAAGAATGTCCGAGCAATTGGAATTGTTGATGATATTATTAAGTTGTACAAGTTTGACAAATTTGGGTCATCATATTTTCCATTAGTTTTTGTTACGCATAGCAATGACTTGAGAAAACTTTGGTATGAGAGGTTTGGTAATATAAACTATCTCTCATTCCAGAAACTATGTAATCAACATATGGTGACTATTCTTCCTTTCATTTATTGCAGAGAAGGTGTTGTGTTGATTGTGTTCTCAACAAACATCAATGGGAAAATTTTGACAAACATGCCTCTCGACATGCCTCGACCCCTTTGCATCTGTTCATAGTGATTTTTGTGGTATGTTTTCTTCTCCTTATTTCTTTGGGTGAAAGTATTTCTTGAATTTCATTGATTAATTCTCGAGATGCACTTGGGTTCATTTCCTAAAACTTAAGAGTGAAGCTTTTGAAAATTTTTTGTCCTACAAGGACCTTGTAGAAAAAGAATATGGACATCATCTTCAAATGTTAAGAACAAATAATGGAGGTAAATATGTGAACAACAAATGTACAAGCTACTACATTGCATAGGTAATTCAAATCCAACATATTGTCCCATATACACTACAACAAGCTGGTGCTATTGAGAAAAAGAATCACACATTAAAATCAATGGCTAATTGTATGATCCAATCTAAGGGATTAAGTCTTAATTATTGGGTGGAATCCATCAACTATGCTATTTAAGGATTTAAAAAATACAACACCAGAAGAAGCATTTACTAAAATTAATCTAGATGTAAACCACTTCTTTGTATTTGGTAGTGTAGCATGACTCACATTCCTGATGAGAAAAGGAAAGTGTTGCAACCTAAAAGTGAGAAGTCCATTTTTGTTGGATATTTTGAAGATGTCAAAGGTTATTGACTTCTTCAAAGTTGTTGGTGCAATTATATGTTTAATATATTGCAATCATTAATACATCAATCCGGTTTCATAATCAATAGAGTTGATGCACTGTGTGTGTCGATAATAGATAAGTTTCTATGTCTGATGAGTATAGACTAAATAAGAAACACTCCAAAACAATACTCTGTTTCACAATCTTCAAATAATATTCTTCACACAGTTTAAAAAATAGAAAGAAAAACTCATAAACAAAATATCAACAAGCATGTGATTTAAAGGTTCTTGCTCAGGTAATGAATCTATTCATTTACAGGCTCATGAAAGGAAAATATGAACTTTGACTTTGTTTCCTGTAGCAACTAATTTAACAACAATCTGTAATTAACTCTCTGTACATTCTTAAAAGGAAGATCATTCATAACCTAATCATTCCTAGAAGAAATACTAGGTGTAGTAAGATACTCCATTATAGGTTCATGTAGGGTGACAAATGGAGATATTAGTTGTTCATGTATTTGCAAAATATAATTTTTTTTTTAAGCATTCAATCTAACAAATGATTTTCCACACACACACACACAAGAATAACAAATATTTACTCAGAAATCTATATTTCAATTAGAATTTATCACTCACTCAAAATTACCACAAATCTATATTGTGTTTTGTCAAATGATTTACTGAAACACAACATAAATAAAATTAGATACTATGATCAAAACACATAATTTTTTTATTCACACAAAAACCAGAATTATATTCACACAGATAAATACAAGGAAGCTTACCTTGGTTGGGTTGGTGTGCCCTTTCTGTACCAACATGGTAGCTTTAAAAGAAACTTAAAGAATGAAGAATGTGATCACACACATAAATTCCATAAACTGTAATTCATATCATTACTTCATTAACAGGTGTACAATCAACAATTTTTTAAGAAATTGAGTCTATAGCATAACGATGCTTAATTATATCTATGTATATCTATCATCTACAAGGCCCTCTCTTTTAAAGAGAAACAGTCGTTACAACCAAGAAATGGAGATAACATCAAATGCTTGTGTAAATATTACAATTGGTTGATATAACATTTTTCATGGAAACAAATTCATCCTCATGAAACGAAGTGCATGAGGATGAAGTTTATCATTGTCTTCAACAAACAAATGATGCTATAGCCAACAAATTCCTTGGAACCATCGAAATCAATTTTTTTTAAACACCTAAGCCTATAGATGTGGAACTAGTACTGGATGCGCATAGATGGAACATGAAGATTGGTACGAGACGTGTACAGTCAAATACATTGCTACCAAACTATCACAAAAATAGGTACCAGACGAGTTGAGTACCAGATGCACGCAGACAAGTACCGGATGAGGATGAGCTATGTCATAAGGTATGCTTGGATTAATCAAGGTAATTAGAGAGAATTTAACATCAATCATTCAATTCCAAATATTAATAAATCACATAAATCATGATTTAAACATAGGTTACCTCATGTATACACAAGAATGGCTAAAAGACATGTGTTTGAAGAAAATAGGAAAATGGTGCATATATCTTAGGTAAATTTGGTCAAGATAGAGGAAACGATAAGGTAATTGGAGGCATAAAAAAGGATACCCAACATTCCCCCATGCCCAAGTCATTACATGTTCTCATGCAAAAAATTCCAAACTGGATCTCAAAATTTCAAAACTGGTGTTGTTCTTCCATCCTGACTTAACATTAATTGCTTGGATTGAAGATATTAAAACTTGAAGCCTCATCCTTAAGTTCCCTCTTAATAACTCTTGTGTACTGTATCAGGTGTAGAACCATATTGATCTTGACAGAGACCCCATCATGCTTATCCTGTAACCTTCAGCTATGCTACTTCAACTGTGCATTTTCTTTCTTGATGTATCTGTCCAAAAATTTGTAGTCCTCCACTTCTTGCTTCAATTCTTCCTTTTGTTTTGTAATCCTTTCAAATTTTAGTACCAACTAATGTTTAATCAAAGAACTGATAGGTTCAAGTTTTTCTTTCTCATTTACCTCCTCCCTGGCTTCAATTTTATTCCTTAAATCCTTCAGAGTCTCCATTACTAACTCCTGATTTTCACTAATAGTTGCTACATCCATATCTTCTTTATTTAGTGAATTCAGAATGCCAACTAGATCCTCTGGAAAGGAAGGAACATGAGTAATTTTCACCTATTTATCCTTTCTTCGAGTAGTTTTGCGTGCTAGACATGATACTTCATCGGGTTCGCTAACAGGAATGGAAATCTCCTAATTAATTAAATACTCTATTCTAAAATTTAATAATTAATTAAATACTTTGTTCTAACAAGGTCTAACATTTTTATTATATTTTTCTAGGCTATATATATTTTTATTGACTCACAATTTAACTACGCGACGTGTCCTTCAAGACACACCTCCATTCTCCTAGGGTTCCACTCACCTTTGACTAGTTTGGAAAATTTTCTGACACTTGGAGTCAACACTTGACTCGGTCAACCTTGTGAGAGACTAAGGGTTGTTTAAGGAATACATATTCTTCTTTATTGCGTGCCCTTTAGAATTCTTCATGATCAACTATCTCATTCTGATCTCACACTATCGTGAACCTCTCGAACTAGGTAATAGTTAATTTTTAACCTATAGTTCAGTTTACGGCGGGAGTGCCAGTAGGATATGACAGGGAAGCTGCTACACCTCTCCCTCATTTGTCTGGTTTTTTGTGCATGACCCCTTTAGTCTTTATGTGATTCGGATTAACAAGCGTCATCGAGACTGCATCCAATGACAAGAACATTGTAAATAATCCATATACATAGCATCCATATTGAAGTCATCATATATACATGTAAATCAATAATCAAAACTCAAACCAAATACAAGTCCATTCCCTGACTCAATCTAGATTCCAAGGAAGTTCGTTGATGCCATCAACATCATCAACCTATCATGTATCCTTCACACTCAGAGAAAATCATCAATAATACATGTTGATAGATATATGCATCTAGAATTTAACATATAATCACAATGACATCATAATTTATATCTCATAAGCAAGGCATAATCATAATTTATCATAACCAAATAACTTTCTCTCAAGTTTCCTCAAAGAATAAGTTAGTATAAATGTGCTAAGTGGAACTGGATATTACAACACAAAGCTATAACCTATAGAGTTTATGATAAGAACAAAAGAAACTATGAAGGTCACCCTAGAATTAATAATATTAGAAATTCTCCTGAAGCATACAACAAAATATATAACAGTTTTGGCTCATTGAACGTTGAAGTAGAATGTCATAAATGAAAAATTTTGGACACATGGAAAAATATTGCAGATTGATAGTTCCTAGAAAGGAACTAAAGAAGGAATTCAACAATCATCAAAAGGGACTATCAATACTTTGGATAAGGAAGAAGGATAAAATAAATGTTGAAGAATGCTCCCTTGCACTATAGGAAGAAAGCAAAAGAAGTGATTGGTACATTGACACTGGTTGTTCAAAACATATGATAGGTGATAAGAACATATTTATATCTATGAAGAAAGAAAGAGATGGATAATTTTCATTTGGTAATGACAACTCAACCAAAATGGTGGGGAAAGAAACAATCAATCTTGGAAGTAAGGATGCCAAGGTAGAAAATTCCCTACTTGCTGAAATTATGAAGAATAATTCGTTGAGTGTAAGTCAAATGTGTGATCAAGGACATATGTGTATATTTGACTCAAAGAAGTGTGAGATCAGAAAAGAAGGATGAGTGAAATTGGTGGCTACAACAGTAAGGACTCCAAACAACATATACATATTAAATGATATTGGAAAGGAAATATGATGCTTGGGAAAGGAAAATGAAAGTTGGATTTGGCACAAAAGAATGTGACACGTGAGATTTGAAAATATGGTCAAAATTAAAAAAAAAGAAGGAAGAAGTTGGAGAAATTCCTGAAATCTCAAAATTGGCCAGTACTATGTGCAAGCATTGTCTACATGTAAAACAAACAAAAACAAAATTCAGATCAAAGGAATAATCTACAACAAAGCCATTGGAAATTGTGCACACTGATTTATGTGGACCAATGAGAAAAAAATGAGTAAATGGTGAACAATACTTCATGCTACTTATTCATTACTATATAAGAATGAATGTAGTGTCTTTTGTCAAAAAAAAATCAAAGGCATTCGGAAATTTCAAAATATTCAAGGAGATGGTTGAAAATGAAATTGATTTGAGAATTAAGTTCTTAAGATCAAACAATGGAGGTGAATTAACATCAAAATAATTCATAGAATTATGTAAAGAGCATGGAATAGAAAGGAATATATAAACATCTAGGACACCTCAACAAAATGGAGTCATTGAAATGAAGAAAATAACAGTAACATAGATGGCCAGAACCATGTTGAAGGATTCAAAGTTGAGGAATATGATTTGTGTGCAGGAAGTACACACAACCGTTCATATATTAAAAAAATAAATTATTAGAAGTAATTGTTGGATTATTGAGAGGGGGGGTGAATCAATAATAGATAAATTGAATCCTTGTTAACCATAAAATGTAAGTGTTATATCAATGTAGCATTATCATCCAATAGTTGCAGAGTAAATAAAAAAAATGAACAAATGAGGAATCATACACTTACACAGTACACTAGTGTTTTTACTTGGAAAACCAAAGTGGGAGAAACCCACATAATTCTTTTTCTTATATGTCTTTAAGAATTACATTCATTGGAAGAACTAACTTCCTTTGTTTTCTAGTTGCAACTGGAAGGAGGCTCCAACGCCCTGGTTTCTCAGGATACAACCTGAGGGAAGCTCCAACTCCCCAATTCTCTGGCTACAATAAGAAGGAGGCTACAACCTCCTATGTTCTCCAGCTACAATTGGAAGGTGTCTACAACCAACTATATTTTCCCCATCCAACTTCCTTGTCTTAGAAGTAGAACGATGGAACCAATTTCAAACTATAACTGTGAGATATATTGTTGTAAACATGTACCAATCAACCTGCAACAAAAAACTTGTAACAACTTGTAACAAACAACCTGTAATCAAGTTACACTAATGATTTTGAAGATCAATCTTGGATTGGAAGTAGAGAGGACAAACTTCGAAACTAGGTGCATCACACCTTTTCTCCTTCTCTCTCTTTCTGATTAGTTAAACCAAATTCAAAGGGATGTTAGTGTCCACTTGTGTTTTTTTGTCTTGGTATTAGGGGTATGTACTCTAAGGGAAATTTCACCTGTCTGTAAGGGAATTATTCTGTAACACCACTTAGTTACTAGAATACCACCTTCTAACCTAAGTGTTTTCATATGGATTTCCCACTAGGTTAAATAATGTCCCTCTAACTTCAGTATGGACAATGATATCTTTTTTTTTCCATCTATATGGTGAATGAGGAAATAAACTTCTATTTGTTGCAACCAATGATTCAATTTTAGTGCATCGATCTCACCTTGTTATGGATTTATGCCCACTTTTACATCCATCTTGACTAAACAGTATTGATGGTTTATGGCATTGAAACTAGAATGATATTTCTCGGGTTCTTTCCATGACTCCTTTTTTGGGTCTTCATTATCTCCTAATTTTTCATTTGATGTGATCTCTAAGTTCGATCCTCCAACTTCTCTGAATAGTCTGAGATTTCTTTCTAGAGACACCATGAGAAGGGAAATATTGCAAGATATGTTAGCAATTTTCTCTTCTAGTCTCACAAAAATCTCCTTTGTTGTATCTTGAGGTTTGTTGTCAACATAATCATTAGCCATGGCTAGGGATATACAATTTTCTTCTTAAAACGATTCCTATATCCCTACAATTTTTCACAAATTCCCCAAGAAAACCTTGGTCTAATACTAGTATTATCTGGAAACTACCATTTATATTCCACTAGATAGTTCCTCACAAAAAATCTAATAAAATAGTGAAATATTTATTGTAAATGTTAATTTCCTTTAGATCTCATATTATTTAATACCAATTTTCTTCTTAAAACTTTATGTAGTAGATGAAAGGAAAAATATATAGAAAAAAAATAATACAGACACCATTGTTATCGGGCTAATTGTTAAGTGCAAACACAAATCAATCCCCCTAGCTTCACTACGAAACTAGAACAAAACAAGACAATACACTACTCTTTCCTTAGATTTCAATTATCAAATGAGAAATGGATCTAGAACATACCTTTTAAATATCGAAGATCCGACTTTGTCAATGCAATCCAAGATCCATCGTAAGGCTTCTGGAGAAATATCTACAAAGGACCAGAAGCCAATGAAGACAAGAATAATAGAGCCTACTTGATATGAAACTATGAATGTGATCAAGGAATCATACAATATGGACAAATAAGATTCATATAGGAAAGAAAAGTGCATCTGTATTAAATAATAGGAAGAGAGATTACAACCAAAGCCTTGATTTCATAAGGTCCCTTCCAACTCTCCCTTGCTTCCCACACACTTCTAATCCATGGAGTCTGTGACTATAGATCTAAGAGTAACTCACAATCTATATTGACAAAGTAAATCTCAAAGCCACTCTAACCAAGCTAACAATATCAAGCCAAATTTCCAATCTAACTTTCTCCATGAGAGCTCCTCTCCTTTTATAAGCTGAAGAGGATAAGGTGACGAGGTTAGGATGATCCCACTAAATCATAAAATCAAGTAAGATTCAAACCGATCGGAGTCCACCTCACCATAGAATCTTTTCCTTCTAGAATCATAGAGAAGATGTTTGTTTTTCCCACTTACGAAAATCATCGCACCCTTAGAAATGAGAAGAGTTTGACAATGTTGCAGGCTAGGTTTAGTACAACATGTGACAATCTGGGATTGTCTCACCCGTAGAACTAGACAGGGTGCGACGATCCTCCTTACTAAGGTTTTTACAAAGGAAAATATGATTTCATCTCTCAGGTAAAGTTTTTATTCCTTGTTTCCTCAGGAATTTAGGCCACTGATACCTTTGAAGACACCATATAGGTTTACATCATTAACGGTCATAGAGATGACGAAAATAATCTGTAACAACCATCCATAAATAAACACAATATATGACCTAGGAAACCCAATACTAGAGAAAACTCAACTAGAAGGTGAGGTCACTCTGCTCTCTTTTCTTAAAATGAAAGTACAAATAAAGAGGCACTCTCTATGGAATTTCCTTTGATATTGTGGCATGTACGGATTTCTAAATAATCTATCCTCCTCTGTTATGTTAATATAATACCACTCATATGTTTTTGTCATCTATGGAATAGGATACAATGAAAAATAATGGAACCCCTTCTTCTCATAGTATCCCGGTATTTAACATATCCTGATAGCCATCTAGAGCTAGCACTTTGAATTATTCAACCCTCAATTAGTGATCAAGCTTGGACCTTCTAGAATGTTATTAGAAAATCTACTACATGGCTAGCCCCACATGTTTAAGTAATGGAATATGACGTGACATCCACTCGCACCATGGTGATCAATATGGTCAATCAACTTGAAGGAGGCATAACATTTACATACAAACTTCAACTAAGGTGATTATTGCACCATTGGAAAGGTAAAAATCGATCCAAAATATTTAAGATAAGTTTTTGAAACCAAAATTTCATATTGGAAGAAACCATTAAAATGGCTCTGCAAGTTCAATCCTCCAATTTTTTTCACCCATAAAGCATCGAGATAAATGAAAAATAATATAATGATCCAATTCATATCAACTAGAGGCCTTATCTTGAACCATGTGCTCACCCTCAGTCTCATTGATTTGTAACCATATAGGGTCTTTTTCCTCCACATCATCACTGCCAATATTTCAAGTGTATATGAACTATTTCATTTTTTCCATTGGCTTGTGGTAGGCATATATGAATTTCAACATGGTGTCTTTAGGATTCCAATGGAAGATGAAATTGTTAATTGTTAAGAGTGCCTCTCTCTGCACTGGGATTTCTGTGGTGAAATTGAACGTCACAAAAAATATATTGTTTACATTTCCCCAATCCCCCTTTTGTCTTCTTGTTTCCACCTGGTTGTAAAACATTCTAGGCACCATATCCATTGGATGGAAAATCCTATGGACCGAAAGTCTACTAGGAATATGCGTTGTCCATTTCCTTTCGCAGAAACAAATATGTTCTTGCGGATATTTGGTACCCTTGTAATGGTTTAGTAATTCAAAGTCCGTTGTGGGATAGAACCTGAATTTATATATTCTACCACATGTGCCCATTCATATATATTTGTGTGGTGTGTCACCCATTAACGTTCATGTGTTACTTTAACTATTACATCCATGGATTGTATCCTTTACGTATCTGAGACCAACTCTTCCATCTATGCCAGAAATGTGTCAAGTGGGATTGTACCATCAAACCATGGCACATCACATAACTCTGATACAATATAGTACATACCTTTGTGATTTGTGTGCATCTCCTAGTTGATACTTCACACAACTTATTCTTCCATATTTCCATAACATCCTTTAAATTTGTGTGATAGGAATGCACACTTCTCTAGCTCAGTTCACCATCAACTATTGGATTGACATAATCATCCTTTCACCTTGTGATATTTAATATGTTATGAATGATGGAAATATACAAATAATCATTCATGGGATCATTATATCTTTCACCCTCATTCATATCCAATGAGGCAATTACATGCAATGTTTCTGTTTTAGAGGACACATGTCACTTCTTCAAGTTCAACATTGCATTTTTATCGGATACCCATTCAATGCCAAGTAGAGATGGGTTGGGGTATAAGTCATCCATGATCTCAATCACCTAAAAATATGCTTTGGTATTAACCCCTTCAATGTTAACTTCCACTTTCTCCATCCTACCAATAAGATAAATTGTATATTGGTTGGAAAACTTGAGTTGAATAGGGGACCATACTAAGTTTGGTTTTCCCATCAACTCCCATTATTACTTCGGTTGTATATTCACATTGGATCCTAGGTCCAACATGACACCGTCCATCTCATATTTTCCAATCTGAGATGTCATATTGAGTTCTTTTCTCATGAGCTTCTATCTTCTCACCTAATGAACATTCCATTCTGGTGTGGAGGAAAAATATCCATAGTGGCTTCTTGTTCCCCTATACATCTTGTTAAAATGTGGTTTAAATTATTTGTAATGTTAGGATCACTTAAAATTTTAAGATAGAATCAGAAGAAATCACTTACTTGGTTTTTTTATTCAACCTTGTGCTAAGTGTTGTGTTTCATTTTCTCTCAGATCATGTGGTGTATCTCTTCACACAAGAGTTCCTCTTCCATTGGATTTTGTGCCACACATTATACTTCCTTGCACATGCACACTTCTTCCCAATTCCTTTTTCGTCATGCATTTCAATTATTTAGACACCTAAGCTTCCTCCAATTCCCTCTACATTGTACACCTTACCTCTTTGCACACATTGTCTTCCTCCAATGTATTTTTTTATTCACATAGTAATTTATTTTTTTGCATGGAATTAAATTTAGGAGGTGATTGCATCACTTTCTTGATATTACCTTCTATATTTTGACCTAAAATTTCTCCTCATTCCAAGTCCATTCTCATTCTAATGCCTCCTCGGGTTACCATGCATACATTATCTTCTTTTGGCTTCTGATCTTTGCATGGCTCCACAGTCACCATATTGCAGCGCCCCTTATTCTCTTCCCATTTTTCAAAAAAGTCTAGGAAATCCTATATGACATGATATGTATTGTGGAAATACCCATAAAGTGTGCATGGTTTGGTAAAGAAACGTGGAACATGGACTAATTCACCATAGTTAATGTAAGTAGGTGATCAGGGGATCAAATTTTGCTCAAAAACTGAAAGTGTTTGGAATCACTTCAAATCGAACGAGAGCGTAGACCTCATCATTACGAAACCAACGCAACTCGTTTGGGTTCAAACAGACATCGGGAGTGAGAGATATCACATTCTGTTCAAAATGGCAAACAGGCAAAAAAAGGGATGCTGACTGTACAGTCCGTACGGACGCTGACGTGGCAGGCCGTACGACATGTGGCAGACAGTTATTGGATAGTTGGCATGTGACATGGTTTGTTGGCAGTGAATGGGATGACGACACGTGGCCCAATCAATGGCTGCCACGTGTCACCTGTTTATTGGTTAAAATCTTTGCACTTGGCAGGAGTCGACCTTGTGACCTCCGGGCAGGGTAAAGCATTGGGAAAGGCTACCCAACCGGTGCACCCACACATGTTACTTAATATATAAATGTGTTGTAATATATTTAAAATTGCAAAAATGTGTGTTGGGGCGTGAACCGGGCCGGGGCTAAGCCCCGGCCCATGGTTATATATTGTATTGCATATGACCGGTGCTACGGTAGTTAGACCCACCATAACATATGTTATNACATGTATGCGCACGGGTTTAAACCTTACGGTTATGTCAACGGTTTTAAACTTAAGCCCTATTGTGTAATAGCGTGCGGTCATGTGGTGACCATGTGCCCACGGGCCTCGGTAGTTAAGACCGACGTGTAATTGTTCGACAGTTTGGACCGGTTGTGTAGTTGCACTCAGTGCCAAGTTTTTATGCTTTAAAATGCGTGTGGGCTAGGTTGAGCCAAGAGAGGTGCGTTTTGTAGATGCAGAGACAACAAGCTTGAAGGGGGGACTTCCAGGAAGCCTATCTTCTTCACTTTTTGGCCAAACGAGGTGCTGAAAAATCCCAGCTAGGGGTTTTTGGACATTCTGAAGCCATTGGAGCAGTCTATTTGGCATTTTGAGCATTGCAAAGAACATTTTTGATCACGTTGAGAAAATAATACAAATGATCCATTGGAAGATGGACCAGGAGATGTAGCCCAAGAGAGGGGTGAACTCCTTTATCATTTGTTGTGTTATGTGTTTTATGTTCATTGATTATGCTGATGTTTATATGCATATTGAATGAGTAAATCCTATTAAATTTGTGTTTCAAAGTTGATCCATTTGCATTTTAACACATAAATTTTACTTGCAAATATTTTCAAGAATACAAATCTTCTTCATTTTTAGATCAACTTGGTATCAGAGCATAGGTTTTTGAAGACTTGATTATTTGCAAGTGTTTTGTTTTCTGATGCTCACAAGTTTTAAACTCACAAGAGGAGAAGGTCAACTTGTAGAGCCAAGTTCTCATCCTTCAAGGAGGAAGCATATATCATCACCGCAAGTTTCAAGGAGGCATTCACCAAGTATGGCTCATGAAGAGAGTCATGAACATGTTCCTGCA
>SNQJ01S0015964.1:99498-129996 GCA_010110895.2 Picea sitchensis | reverse complement strand
AGGCGAAATAGGTTGCATGTCCTTCTAAACCAATTTCTTCAGTGATAGAAGAATTTAAGTGAATGAGTGAGATTGAGTCAGATTAAAAACCAAATAGTGTCTTTTGGCACTGTACTCGTGTTATTGGTATTATAATTTATTTGGGATTCAGCTGTATATAGAAACAGAACGGTGCAGGAGCATCGACTGAAATTTGACAATATACTCACCTTCATGGTATTAGAATTTATACATGGAAATAGAACCATGCAGGAGCACCGAGTGAAAAATGGAACTTTTAACTGTGTTAGATAATCCAGTCATGGTTTTTCTGTTATGTTTATTAATTGTAATGCTACATAATTTAGTCACCCTGGGCATAATTTAGTCACCCCGGGAAATAGTAATTGTCTTGTTATTCAATTTTGAATGAAACACAACTTTCAAATACATATAGACTAGAAGTCATTACAACATATAAGCCATTACAATATATTTATTAAGAGCTTATTGATGTTATTATAGAAACTCTAGTGGGAAAAATGACAATCATTCCTCACAACCATCCAAATTACATCCAATTGACTGGTTTTTAATCTAATTTAATTACATATCATATGAAAGTTTTGATTTACATTGCATTTCGCTGCTTAAATGTCATGTGGTTCTTTTTAAACCTAATAGCTTCTTATAATGTTTTTGCACAATGTTGGTAATTTAATTACATGTTAAATGACAGTTTTGATATTTATAATGTTCATATTACATTTTATTACTGCTGTGTGGTATGTGCTAGTCTTATACATTTTATTACTGGTGTGTGTTATGTGCTAGTCTTTTAACTCTTGATTATATTTTTAAATGACATTTTTTTTTTCTATAATGTTTTTGTATAATTTCGATGTTTTAAATTAGGAGGTGGTGGAGTTATATCTGTGATTGTTTTTTAACTTAATTATATAACTCAATGACAGTTTTGATTTTTATGATGTTTTTGTGATTTCTATATGTTTTTGTGTATTTTGGTATTTTAAATTAGAAGGTGATGGAAATATACATTTTGTGTATTTTGGTATTTTAAATTAGAAGGTGGTGGAATTATATATTTTCAACTAAACAAAATCTATGGTCAGGCATTAGAGATATATTTCCAAGCAGTCAAAATTTGTTGTAAAACATCATATGACAGAAGCCATTTTATGGAAGTTTGTTTGAGATTGAGAAAGAAGTTCGTTTAAGTTTGAGAGTGACATGTGTTAGCTGAGTTGGGAGAATAACGCTCCAAGCCCTTCACATAATTATTTTATTTTTTAAATAAAATTATTTAATTGAAAGAGATTTTTCTTAAAATATCTTAAATATTGGATTTATTAATTATTTAAGTTTTTTGTGTTTGTAGGATTTTACAATTAGTCATAATGTTAGATAACTTTTCTAGATACACTACTCATCATCATAGATAAATGAAATTAATTTGTCTCCTATAATGGATGAAGTTTCTACTAAAATTTTTGAACTTTTCAAAACTTTATACACAATTTTTATCCAGAAAATTTGTTTAGAACTATTTCAATTTTCACCTTACAACCTTTAAATTAAACAATAATTTATTAACACAAAACNATATATATATATATATATAAAGTAATAAATAAATAATTTATAAATTATAATATTTGAAACATATACTTATTAATGTACCATGCCAATCACTTTTAAATTAAAATATTTATCCAATATTCATATTGGAAGGAAACTATTATTATTGATCTGAGGAAAATTAACCTTTAAACTAATCAAATGCTCAAGAGGCATACTCTCTAAAAGTCTATTCAGACAACTGCTAAATACCTTTTGGGGAATGCACTTATAGTTTATCTACTATAACTTAGTACATATAATAAAAAAGTCTTTTATAGTAACATTCATCAATGCTTTACTAACACATCTCTAGAACTTGTTTGTTTAGTGTGACAATAACCAAGCTATATTATTATGTAATGGACTTCTATGTATCAAAATTAATTTTAATTTCTCTTTAAGAACCTATCTCATTCTTTTAGTTATATATAAATACAAAATAAAGAAAAATTATATATAATATAATGTATATCTCTGTGCATATCTGGTTTTCTTCACTAAGCCTTATGGATGTCCATGCTCTTCCTTCACTACAACTTGCAGATGTCCATGCTCTTCCTTCTCTACAACTTGCGTATAGTGTCGGGAAAAAACCTAGAAAAGTAAGCTCAACTTCGTCCCTTTGGCTCCTGCAACTTCTCTCTTCATTGAACTTTGTTGCCTCAGACTCACTTCATCAAATCTATCAATAGTATATTCTCATAACACTTTACAACATCGATATTCAATGTTATCAATAGGTGTTAATAAGAATCTCTTGAATTCTTATTTATACTTTTCAAGTGTCTTCCTTTAGGGGATAACTTGTAACTATTTTACCATTTTCCTTTATTTTAGGGATAACCCACACTCTTGTTGCAACCACTTTACACTTAATTAAATTATTGTTGCAACTCCTTTACCCATAATGAATGACATGTAACTACATATTGACCTTCTAGGGGCTTCTAGATAATTCTTGAGGGTCCTCCAACTTCACTAGGCCATAATTCCTCAACCGTGAGGAACTACATGGTGTTCCACCTATCACTGGAAATGACATGATAAGTATTGTCCATCCATGAATGAGTTACCTACATTTACATTTTCCTTAATTCCATTTTTCCTCGATCAACTACAGGTTCCATAACCATACCTTTGGGGCTTCTTGACTTCTTCAAGGGTTGAAATCAGTGACAACCAATATTTCAACAATATCCCCCTTTCGCATTGATGGAAACACTCTCATGAAATACCTCAACACTAATTGCATGGAAATGCATATGTGCATACTTATTCTCACCATGTGACCGTCTCTCCCTCTATCTTTATACCTATGATCTTTCTATATGTTTCCCTACATCTGCTCATACTCTCCTCCTTTGACATCAATGGAAAAGGGTAATTTCCTTGGGGATGCTCCTCTGTCTAAACTTTCCTTGGGGCTACTCCCCCTATATGCACTCTTCGTGGGGATGCACCCCATGTCTGCTCTCTCCTTGGGGATGCTCCCTCTGTTTGCAAGCTTTAGATTGTTTTGTTGACTTTTTCTCTACATAGTGTTTCCTCGTGTAAATCAATGATATATATTAATAGAATTCAAGATTTCTTGACTCCAAGTTTCTATCAAAGATACTCAAAATTCTCCCTTGGAAGAGGTTTGGTGAATATATTTGTAATCTGTTCCTTTGTCCCAATGTACTCTAGCTTGATGCTCTTCTTTGTAGCTTGTTCCCGTAGAAAGTGATACTTGAGTGGAATGTGTTTTTTCTTGGAATGCATAACTAGATTCTTTGAGATACTGATAGCACTAGTATGATAAAAAAATATCAGAATGGGCTCACAATATTCCACTTGTATATACTGCAAAGTTTGTTTCATCCAGCGGACCTGAGTACAACATGCTGCTTCTACAATATATTCTACTTCTTTTGTAGACAAAGCTATTGATGACTCATTCTTTCTTAACAAGGATACCAAACACTCACCCAAATAGAAAACTTCTCCACTTTTACTTCTTCTGTTGGTAATGCTTCCATCCCAATGTACATCTGTATAAGAAACTAGTGATAGTTCATTTCCTTTTGGATACTATAACTCATAATCTTATGTTGCTTTGAGATATATGAATATTTTCTTTACATCCATAGCATGTGTTTCCTTTGGTGCTAATTGAAATCTTTCTACCTTTCCAACTGCTAGCATTACATCCGATCTTGACGACATCACATAGAGTAAGATGTCAATCATTGATCTGTAGAGTCTTTGATCTGCATCCTTGGATTCATATTCTTTTCTCAAATTGCAACTTGTTTTCGTAGGAATACTTATAGACTTACAATTGTACATTCCAAACCATTTTAGCATTTCTTTTATATAGTTGGTATGTGAAATAAATATACTTGTATCACAGTGATATATCTGAAGTCCCAAAAAGAAAGTCAACTCACCAAGAAAAGACATTTCAAACTCATTCTACATGTCTTTACCAAACTTTTGACTCATCCTGTCATCATCGCTTCCAAAAATAATTTCATCGACACAAACTTTGATTACTAATATGATATTCTGATTTATATTTATGTAGAGTTTACTATCTACATTTCCTTTCCTAAAACCTTACTGTTGTAAATACCTATCCAACCTTGAGTACCATGCTTTGGGGGCTTTCTTTAGACCATATAGTGCTTTCTTCAACCTGTAAACATAATCTTCCCTTTCTGACAGTTGAAATCCTTCTCGTTTCTCAATGTAAACTTCTTCGTCAAACTCTTCGTTTAGGAAGGATGATATCACATCCATCTAATATACGATCTTATTTGAACATGCATAAGCCAAGATTAATATAATTGCTTCCATTCTGAAAATCGGGGGAAAAGCTTCTTCAAAGTCTATTCCCTCAATTTGGGAATATCTTTTGCATGCTATCCTTGTTTTATTTCTATGTACTTGTCCATTCTCATTCAACTTGTTCCAAAATACCCATTTTGTACCAATCACATTCTTTTCTTTCGATCTAGGAACCAATTCCCATGTGTCATTTTTCTCCATCTGATCCAATTCTTGATCCATAGCCTTGATCTACTATTCATCCTTATTGGACTCTTCAAAATTTCTTGGTTCAACTATAGATAACAATGCTAGGTGTTGTTGATCTGGTGAAATTATTATTCTTTGGGTTTCAACTCCTTCATCTTTATTTCCAATAATCTATTATGGTCGATGATTTTTCTGTACTCGTTGACTAGGTGTCTTAGGAGTTATTTGTAGCTCATCTTCTTGTTATTCTCATCTCTATTCTTATTCTTCTTGTTATTCTTCTTCTTCTTGTTATTCTTCTTCTTCTTCTTCTTATATTTCTTCTTCTTTTATATCTTTCTCGTTATCTTCTTCTTTTGAATCTTCTCTTCCTTTTTGTATTTTTGTACATATGTCTTGTCAATCATTACATTGATTCTTTCCACGAATTTGTTGAGTCTTGGAATGAAGCATTTATATGATTTTCTTTTTCTTGAATACCCAACTAGTATGCCTTTGTCAACTCAGGACTCAAATTTTCCAAGCATGCCATCTTCTCTTTTGATATAAGATTTGTTTCTAAATACTCTAAAATGATTCACATTTTCCAGTATTCCTTTCCATAACTCATAGGGAGTTTTATCACTATTACTTCTAAGCATTCCTCTATTTAGGATATGAACTTTTGTATGTACTACATTTGTCCAAAATATTTCACTCAACTTTGAATCTTTGAACATGGTTCTAGCCATTTCTTGTACCATTTCTTTCGACAACTCCATTTTTCTAAGGTGTCCTAGCTACTGAGAATTGTCTTTTTATTCCATGTTCACCATAGAAATCCATAAATTCCTTTGATGTAAAATCTCCACCATTATATGATATCAAACACTTGATTTCCAAATCCATCTCAATTTAAACCATTTGTTTGTATATCTTGAAGTGTTTGAATGCTCGGGACTTCTTCCTGAGAAAGTAAACTGCAGTCATTCTTGTGTAGTCATCCACTAGTAGGATAAAATATTTTTTTTTATTTAATCTCTTTGTTCTTGTAGGTCCACATATATCAGTGTGTACAATCTCCAATGGTTTTTTCATGGAGTATTCTTTTGATTTGAACGTGGTCCTTGTTTGTTTTCCTTGTAGACAATGCTCACATAGAGTATTTGTTGGCTTTGAGATCTCAGGAATTTCTTTCATTTCTTCCTTTCTGTTGATTTTGACAAGGTTATCAAATTTCATGGGACCCATCCTTCTATTCCAGAGCCAACTTTCATTTTCATTTCCTAAGAAACATTTTCCCCTTCCTATATCATTCAAGACATATATATCTTTTTTAGGTTATTCTAGATGTAGCCACCAATTTTACCAATCCTTCTTTTTTGATCTCACATCTTTCTGATTCAAACAAAATTTTGTGTCCTTGATCACACATTTTACAGACACTTAGAATATTTTGCTCCATATCTTCAACCAGTAGAACATTTTATGCCTTGCCATATTTTCTCCCAAGATTGACTGTGTCTCTACCTATTATTTTGGTTGAGTTATCATTTCCAAATGAAACTTATCCATCTTGTTCCTTCTTCAGAGTCATAAGCCTATTATTTTCATCTGTCATATGCTTCAAACAACCATTGTCAACATACCACTCATTTTTTTTATGTTGTGCTTGTAGATCAAGTGAGAATTATTTAGTGTTGAATTGATCCTACTTTCTTCTCCATATCCTTTCTGGTTATTTTTTATGACTGTTGTTATTCTACTTTGGTTCCTTTGAAGGAACAATCAGTCTACAATCTTTGGCCATGTGTCCAACATTGTTGCACTTGTAGCACTCTATTTCATTACTTAGTGAACCAAAATTGTTGCGATTTTTGTTTTGTGCTTCATATGACTTTTTAAGATAACTATTGTTTGAATAACCTTCATATTTACTTCTGTTCTTGGAACAGGATCTACAGTTTGCAACTTTGTGACCAAAATTGTTACAAGAATTGCATAAACCAAGAAAATAGTTTGATTCATGAATGTAGAAGATCTTCTAAATGGTGTTTATCTTCTGAAGTCTTATTCTTCTTGAGATGTTTTTTATTGTTGGTTATGTGCTATGAATATTCTAGTTGTTCTAGTTCTTGTGTGATTTTCTTCATGGAAACCTCTGACTATTTCTAGATAGGGTTTTTTTTTCTGCTTCATGATTTGTTTTATTGGAGCTTGAACCTTTCTCAGTATGCATTTGGTTTTATCCTATCCTGGACTTGTCATAGTATGGAATTTGACCACTGATGATATCATCCAATATCTTGGTTTTTTTTTGCTGCATGTATTTCTTCTGAAGATCTTTTCTTAAGGTGACTATTTCTGCTTCCAAACTTTCAATCATCTTATCCTTAGATTCTAATTGATTTATGAGTGTTTCTTCAATCATTCTACCTTCTTCTACCTATATTTTTAACTTCGTGATTCTCTTCTTGATTTCTTCTGAGTTGTATTTTTGAGATCCTTTTTTATTCTTTAATTCTTCCTTGAGTGACTTGATTTTGTTTCTTTCTTTCCCTAGTTCTTCTAAGGCACTGATTAATTCTTCTCTGAGATTGAATTCACCTTCTTCTTCAAAATTGTATTAATCATCTTCTACTGCAATGAAGAGTACTCTTTCTGAATCACTGTCACTATCATCATCCTCATCTGATGAGGAGCTGTGTTCCTTTGAGTAGAAAGTTTTCTTGAATAATTTATTTTAGTTCCTTCTCTTGTCTCCCTTTTGATTTTTATTTTTCTTCTTAGGGTCTTCTTCATCATTACTATATTTATTGTTAGCATAAGTACATTTAGAAGAAAAATGACCAATACCACAACAATTAAAACATTTTAATGGAGGAATACCTTTGTACTTATCAGTTCCTCTTTTCAACTTTATCACAAAGTTTTTTGCTTCTTCATCTTCCTCTGAATCATCGTTGTAGCTAGAATATGGTTTTGACTTTGGCTTGTTCGACTTCTTTTTCTTATTGGTTGCCTTGAACGCTACTTCCTTTTTGACTGGCTTATATTGTTATAAACCTCATTTCATCAGCCATGAATACTCCATGTAACTTGCCCATACTCAAACTGTCAAGATCTATTATTTCTTCCAAGGATGATATATTAGGATCAAATCTCATAAGAAGAGATATTAAGATCTTTTTAACAATCAATGATTCATCAAATTATTCTCCCAATCCCATAATGGTGTTCACTATTTTTTCAACTCATAGAAAGAAGGATGCAATGTATTCATCTTTCTTCATCTTCAAATGCTCAAATTTTTCTCTAAGGATTTGAAGCTTAGATCCCTTGACTTTGGCATCTCCTTTCTCTAAGGATTTGAAGCTTAGATCCCTTGACTTTGGCATCTCCTCTTTGTAAATATTTTGAAGTTTATCCCAAGGATCATTTGCAGTATTGGAATGCATAACTTTGACAAATATTAAATTATCTGGACTACTTAGAACGGTGCCTTTAGCCTTTGAATTGCTATCTATGTTTCTTTTCCCATATTTTTCATTTGGGGAGGTTGTGTTGTATATCCGGCTCTTACTAATGACTACAAAAATCAAATCCTATGCTTATAAAAAGGTTTCCATATTTTTATTCCAAAAGGCATAGTTCTATCCATCAAACCTTGCGCTTCAATCTTAGTGTATTCCATGATCCTTTCCAAGTGGTTAAACTATTTATGTAAGGACCCGGCTGATACTTAATTGTTGAATATCATAAGGGAGGTGAATTAGTATGAGTAATGCTTATTACCACTTTTAACCATAATGTATTCTTTAACTTAATGTGTAGTATTCATCATTTTAGTCATTAGAATTTAATGTAATATCAAGAGTATAAATCAAATCCAAGGAAAAATACAACCAAAAAAATACACAATAAATTTATTGGAAACTCAATGGAATAAAACCACAAATGATTTTCTTTATATACAGGAAGAAATAAATTCATAGGAAGAACCAATTTCCTTTATTTTATATCTCTAATTGGAAGGAGGTCTAACCCCCTAGTTTCTCGTAATCTAACCTGAGGAAAGCTCCAAATCCCTAATTCTTTTGGAACCAACCGTAAGGAGGATACAACCTCTTTCCTTTTGCCTCATCCAAACACCTAGAAATACAAATATAGAAAAACTATCACTACCACTGAATCAATCAACCTATTACTAATTTGTTACTGTCACTAACATAACCTCGGCCATCAAGCTTTCTATGCTTCATCAATTGTTACTACTCAAACTCTTATGCCTCAAATCCTCATACCAATATCCACAATAATGAATTCAAAAACAAATACTCATGAAGTACTAGGACATTTATGTTTTGACTACTGTAGAATATATACCTTAACATACACAAAGTGAAACCATACCTCTCAAACCGTGAGCTGACCTAATAGATTTGATCATTTGAACTTCAATTTTCTCAACAACTAATCCCCAGTTCTGTAAACTCATGGATGCTTACACTTTGTCCCATTGTGTCTCGCGGATGTCCACATCCTTCTATCTATGCAAGTCACAGATTTATGTGCTTCTCTATCCATCCTCATTTTCCTTCATGTGCTCTTTCCTTCACTGCAACTCATAGATGTTCATGCCTCTCTTCACCGTGCAACTCACAAATAGACTCGAGAAAAAACCTAGAATAATAAGCTCAACTCCATCCTTTCGGCTCCAACAACTTATCGCTTGACTAAACTTAGTTGCCTCAGACTCATTGTTTCTCGTGACTATCAATAGTACATTTCCATAACCCTTTGTAGCATACATATTCAATGTTATCAATAGTTTTCAATAAGAGTCTCTTGAAGTCTTATTTATACTTTCAAGGACTTCCCTTTTAGGGGCTAGGGCTTGTAACCATTTTACCCCTTTTCCTTATTCTAGGGCTAACTCACTTATCTCCTTGTTGCAACAACTTTATGCTTAATTAAATTATTGTTGCAACTCCTTTACCCATAATGAATGATCTCTAACTACTTGTTGACCTTCTTCTAGGGTCTTCTAAATCATTCATCGAGGTCCTCCAACTCCACAAGGCCATAACTCCTCAAATATGAGGAACCACGTGTTGTGCTACCTATCATTGGAAATGATGGTATGTATTTCCCATCCGTGAATGATTTACTTGCATTTAAACTATCCTTAATTTCCTTTATCCTTGATCAACTGCGGGTTCCATAACCATAACTTTAGCTTCCCCACTTCTTCAAGGTTGACATCAATGATAACCAATCTTCAACATAAATGACATTTTGTTTGGCATGGAAACACCCAACAGATGTTGGAGTCTTGTAATGGGATATTCATAATGTGTACTACTTGGCCAGACCTTTCCAGTGAGGTATCAAGTGCCCCAAATAGATATTGTATGAAAAATTATGCCCTAGGAAGTTGACGTATCAATTACCTCCATCGGGGCCCGCAAAACCTTTGGATTTTCATCTTTCTAGGTTAGGGTTTTGGATGTTTATGGATTTCTAATTTTATGATTTATGTTAAAAGGCCTTCGAGCCTCATAGGGTCCACTTTTGTGAATGCACCTAGCAAGCCACATCTCTTCTTAGATATAAGATAACACCATTCTAGAAAGTTCCATTTCAATTTCTATATTTTATTTTACAATTTATGTATATTTCAATATTTAATAGAAATTGAGTATTATCAGATCTCTATGTCTCTATCTTATTTTTTGTTTCATTTTTTCCTCATAAATCTAGATCACAAGTTGCAAACCTCACCATGTAACTAAAATATATGGATAAGAATAAGGTAGTGCAAAAGAATGTGTGGTGTACTACATGTCACACAAACGATCACCATAGGAATGAGTTTCCTACGATGGGGAGTTACATGGAAATGGGTGCGTTGAATTCATTTCCAATCGGACCACAAATTGAGTGGTGTGATATTTGTAGATAATGGGGCCATATAATTCTCCTCCTCATTTCCCAATACATAAGTATAAGAAAACTACTCATACTCCATTGTGTGAGTTTTAAAATACATGGGACATGATGTGAAAAAAATTAGTCACTATAGAAATATGTAGTAGAATCAGATTCCTTCCGAACCTGGATGAATTGAAAGGGGAGATCATGGAGGATTTTATAAAGGAGGATACAAAGGAGGTCTAGGAGGAGGATATGGAAGATGAAGTGAAAGAGGGTACGATGGTGGAGGAAGATCACCTACCTACTTTAACTATGGTGAAGTAGTCCATGTTCCATGGTTCTTACCAAAACCATGCACACTTTATGGTATTTACACACACATATCATGTCATATAGATTTCATATGACTGTTTGAAAATGGAAGATAAGAAGGGGCTCAATATGGTGACTGTGGAGCCATGAAAAGATCAGAAGCCAAAAGAAGCTAATGTATGGGTGGTAACATGAGGAGGCATTCATATGGGAGATGACCTAGAATGAGGAGAAATTTTAGGTCAAAATATAGAAGGTAATATCAAGAAAGTGATGAAATTACCTCCTAAATTTAATTCCATGCAACAAAATAAATTCCTATGTGAATCAAAAAAGACATTGAAGGAAGACAATGTCTGCAAAGAGGTAAGGTGAACAATGTAGAGGGAATTGGAAGAATCCTATGTGTCTGAATAATTGCAATGGATGACGAAAAAGTAATTGGGAAGAAGTGTACATGTGAAAGGAAGTATAAGAAGAGGAATGCTTGTGTGAAGAGATGCACCACATGATCTAAGAAGAAAATGCAACACAACACTTACCACAAGGATGAATCAGAGAACCAAGTAAGTGATTTCTTATGATTCTATCTTAAAATGGTAAGTGATCCTAACACTACAAATAATTTAAACCACATTTTAACAAGATGTATAGGGGAACAGGAAACCACTATGGATATTTTTCCCCCACACAAGAATTGGATGTGCATTAGGTGAGAAGATAGAAGCTCATTGGAAGAGAATTCAAGATGACATCTGAGAATGGAAACTATGATATGGAAGGTGTCATGTTGGACCTAAGGTCCGATGTGAATATAATACCTGCTAATAATGGGAGTTGATGGGAGAACCAAACTCGGTATGGTCCCCTATTAAACTCAGGTTGTCCAACCAATATATAATTTATCCCATTGGTAGGTTGGAGAAAGTGGAAGTGAACATTAAAGGGGTTAATACCAAAGCATATTTTGAGGTGATTGATATCATGGATAACTTATACCCCAACCCATCTCTACTTGGCATTGAATGGAAATTCAATAATAATGCAATGTTGAACTCCTAATTAAGTGAAATGTGTCCTCTGAAACAGAAACATTGCATGCAATTACCTCATTGGATATGAATGAGGGTGAAATATATAATGATCCCATGAATGAGTATTTGTATATTTCCATCATTGATAACATATGTGAGTCACAAGTGGAGGATTATGTGAATGCAATAGCTGATGGTGAACTGAGCTAGAGAAGTGTGCATTCCTATGACACAAATTTAGAGGATACTATGGAAAGATGGAAGAATAAGTTGTATGAAGTATCAACCAGGATGCACACAAATCAAAGAGGTAGTGCACTATATTGTATCAAAGTTATGTGATGTGCCATGGTTTGATGGTACAATCCCACTTGACACATTTCTGGCATAGATGGAAAAGTTGGTCTCAGAGACCCAAAGGATACAATCCATGGATGTAATAGTTAAGGAACACCTGCACGTTGTTGGGTGACAAACCACACAGATATATATGAATGGGCACATGTGGTAGAATATATAAATTCAGGTTTTATCCCACAACGAACTTTGAATTACTAAACCATTACAAGGGTACCAAATATCCTCAAGAACATATTTGTTTTGCGTGGAAAGGAAATGACAAATAATATTATTCCTAGAGACATTAGATCCATAGGTTCATGCATACAATGGATATGGTACCTAGAATTTTTTACAACTAGGAGGAAACAAGAAGATAAAAGGGGGATTGGGGAAATGTAAACAAGAACTTTTTTGTGACGTTCAATTTCACCACAAAAATCCTAGTGTAGAGAGATGAACTCTTAAGAATTAACAATTTCATATTCCATTGGCATCCTAAAGACACCATGTTTAAATTCATATATGCCTACCACAAGCCAATGGAAAAAATGAAATAGGTCATATACACTTGAAATATTGACAGTGATGATGTGGAGGAAAAAGACCCTATAGGGTTACAAATCAACGAGACTGAGAGTGAGCACATGGTTCAAGATAGGGACTCCAATTGATGAATTGATCATTATATCATTTTTCATCTATCTCGATGCTTCACGGGTGAAAAATTGGAGGAATGAACTTGAAAGCTATTTTAGCGGCTGGTCCCAATTTGAAAATTTGGTTCAAAACCGCATCTCAAATATTCGATCCATTTGGATCTTCCAATGGTGCAATAATCACCTCTACCAAATTTTGTATGAATGTTATACCTTCTTCAAGTTGACTCTAATTATATTGATCACCATGGAAAGTGAGCGGATGTTACTTTCATCTTCCATTACTTTGTTTAAACGTGTGGTGATAGCCACATAGGGGATTTTCTAAGAACATTCTAGGAAGGTCCAAGCTCAATCACTAATTGAGGGTTGAATAATTCAAAGTGCTAGCTCTATATGACTATCAAGATATGTTAAATAATTTAGTAGGAGAAGAGGTTCCATTATTTTCATTGTATCCTATTCCATAGATGAAAAAAACATATGAGTGGTATTATATTAACATTACAGAGGAGGATAGATTATTTAGAAATCCATACATGCCACAATATAAAAGGAAATTACACAGAGAGTGCCTCTTTATTTTGCATTTTCATTTTAAGAAAAGAGATGCAGAGAGACCCCAACTTCTAGTTGGCTTCTACTATTGGGCTCTTAGGTCATATATTATGTTTATTTATGGATGGTGTCTATATTATTTGTGTTCTATACATTTTTCCTTTCATCTATTACATAAAGTTTTAAGAAGAAAACTAGTATTAAAGTATATGAGATCTATAGGAAACTAACCTATACAGTAAATATTTCATTATTTTATTAGATTTTTTGTGAGGAACTATCTAGTGGAATATAAATGGTAGTTTATAGATCATACTAGTATTAGAGCAAGGTTTTATTAGGGAATTTGTGGAAATTTATAGGGATATAGGAGTCGTTTTAAGAATAAATTTGCATATCCCTAGCCATGGAAAACGATTATGTTCATAACAACCCTCAAGATTTAATAAAGGAGATTTTTGTGAGGCTAGAAGAGAAAATATTAAGCAAGCATATATCGCGAATATTTCCTCCTCATGGTCATGTTCTAGAAAAAGAAATTCACACCGCTCAGAGAAGTTGAGAATGAATCCTAGAGGATCGATCAAAATGAAATTGTGTGAATGAAGACTCCAAAAAGGAGTCATGGAAAGAACCCGAGAAATATCATTCTAGTTTCAATTCCATAAACCATCCATATTGTTTACTCAAGATTGAAGCAAAAGTGGGCATAAATCCATAACAAGGTGAGATCGATGCACTAAAAATTGAATCATTGGTTGCAAATAAATAGAAGTTTATTTCATCATTCACCATATAGATGAAAACAAAAAGATATCATTTTCCATACTCAAGCTAGAGGTACATTCTTTAACTTGGTGGGAAAGCCATATGAAAACACTTGAGCTAGAAGGTGATCTTCTAGTAAATAAGTGATGTTATGGAATACCCTTGCATATGTGAAATGAATAGAGTACATACCCTAATACCAAGACAAAACACAAGTGTTCACTAACATCCCTTTGAATTTAATTACCTAATCATAAATAGAAAGAGAAGGAGTAGTGTGATGTACCTTTTTTCGAAGTTTGTCCTCTCTGCTTCCAACTAAGCTTGATCTCCAAACTCCTTAGTGCAACTTGATTACAGGATGCTTGGTATAGGTTGTCATGTGTTTTGTTGCAGTTGATTGGCATGTTTGCAATATATCTCACTGTTATAGTGTGACATTAGCTCCATCATTCTACTCTAAGATAGGGCAGTTAGATGGGGCAAGGATAGGTGGTTGTAGCCACCTTCCAATTGTAGTTGGAGAACATAGGGTTTCTTTGGGACCTCCTTCTGGTTGTATCCAGAATTGGGGAGTTGGACCTTCCCGCAGATCCCCGAAACCAGGGGTTGCTCCTTCAGTTGCAACTAAAACAAAGGAAGTTGGTGCTTCCAATGAATGTAATTTGAAGACATATAAGAAAAATAATTATGTGGGTTTATCTCATGGGTTTCAATGTAAAACACTAGTGTACTGTATGTGTATGATCAAGCCATTTGTTCATTTTTATTTACTCTAAAATTCATTTGATGATAATGTTGCATTGATATAATACTTGCATTTTTATGGTTAAAAGGATTAAATTCTTCTATTATTGATTCACCCCCTGGCCTCAGTAATCCAACAATTACTTTTAATAATTTTTTGTTTAATATATGGACGGTTGTGTGTACTTCCTGTACACAAATCATATTGCTCAACTTTGAATCCTTCAACATGGTTCTAGCTATCTATGTTACTTTTATTTTCTTCATTTCAATGACTCCATTTGTTGAGGTGTCCAGATGATGATAACCTTTCTATTCCATGCCTTTTACACAATTTTTTCATGAATTATTTTGATGTTAATTGACCTCCATTGTTTGATCTTAAGAGCTTAATTCTCGAATCATTTTCATTTTAAACCATCTCCTTGAATATTTTGAAATTTCCAAATGCCTATGATTTCTTCTTGAAAAATACACCGTGATTCATTCCTTGTATATATTCCATCAATAAGAAGTATATGAAGCATTGTTCACCATTTAGTCATTTTGTTCTCATTGGTCCACATAAACCAGTCTGTAGAATTTCCAATGGCTTTGTTGTAGATTTTTCCCTTTGATCTGAATTTGTTTTTTATTTGTTTTATATGTGTAGACAATGTTTTCACATAGTACTGGCCAGTTTTGAGGATTTCAGGAATTTCTCCAACTCTTCCTTTTTGGAATTTTGATCATATTTTCAAATGTCAAGTGTCCCATTCTTTTGTGCTAAATCCAACTTTCACTTTCCTTTCCCAAGCATCATATTTCCTTTCCAATATCATTTAATATGTTGTTTAGAGTCCTTATTGTTGTATCCACCAATTTTTATCATCCTCATTTTCTAATCTCACACTTCTCTAAGTCAAATATACATATTGTCCTTGATCACATTTAACTTACACTCAACAAATTATGCTTAATATTTTCAGCAAGTAGGACATTTTCTACCTTGGCATCCTTATTTCCAATCTTGATTGTTCATTTCCCCACCATTTTGGTTGAGTCATTATAAATGAAAATGATCCATCTCTTTCTTTCTTTATAGATTTAAATATGTTCTTATAACCTATCATATGTTTTGAACAACCAAAGCACAATGTACTAATCACTTAAGCTTTCTTCCCTGTAGAAGTAAGGAGCATTATTCAACATTTATTTTATCTTGCTTCCTTATCCAAATTCTTGATGAACCTTTTGATGATTGTTGAATTACTTCTTTGTTTCCTTTGTAGGAATCCAATAATCTGCAATAGATATTTTCCATGTGTCCAAAATTTTTGCATTTATAACATTTTACTTCATCATTTAATGAGCCAAAACTGTTATATCTTTTGTTGTATGTTTCATGAGAATTTCTAAAATGATTAATTCTAGGGTGACCTTCATACTTGCTTTTTTTCTTAGCATAATTTAGTGTAAGGTTATGATTTTGTGTTGTAATTCTAATCTCCACCGAAAGCACATTTATACTAACTTATTCTTTGAGGACACTTTGAGAGAAAGTGATCTAGTTATGATACATTATGATTATGCCTTGATTATGAGTTATATGATGTCACAGGATTATGTGTTAAATTTCAGATGCATATATCTATCAAAATGTGCTATTGATGAGTTTCTTTGAGTGTGCGGGATACATGATAGGTTGATGATGTTGATGGAATCAAAATTCCTTGGACTCCAGATTGGAGTCGTGGGATCGATCGGTATTTGGTTTGAGTTTAGAGTATGCATTTACATGTATATAAGCATGAATTCAATATGATGCCAAGTGTATATGGATTATTGACAATGTTCTTATCGATGGATGCAGTCTCAATTGAAACTTGCTAATCCGCGACTCACATAAGGATTAAAGGTGCCATGCACAAAAACTAGACATGAGGGAGAGGTGTGTTTCTTCCTTTGTCATAGCCTACTAGCACTTGCACTCGAACTAAACTATAGGTTGACTATTACCTAGTTCGAGAGGTCTTATAATGTGATCGACCAGATAGTTGATCATGAAGCACCCTAAGGCACAATAAAGAAGAATCTGTTCTTAGATTAAGCCTTTAGTTTCTCACAAGGTTGACCGAGTGGAGTGTTGACTCAAGTGTTAGAAAAGATTCTAAACTAGTCAAAGGTGAGTGGAACCCTAGGAGAATGGAGGTGCATCTTGAAGGGCATGTTGTTGGGTATGTGTTATATTCTTTGGTAACGTAATAGTAGTGGTTCAGGCGCTGCCACAGGGTTAGAGAGGGGCTGCTAGGCCCCGAATTTTTTTTTTTGGGCCGACATATTTTCCTCGGTTTCGGGCCGACATATTTTCGCCGGTCGGTTATATTTCTGCGACCACATGATATTAGGTGGTTTTTCGGCACATGGTTTTTGTCATGGTTTTCTATTTCCTGCTAAGGAATTAGGGTTTTGACCAATCCAGCCATCAAGTTAGGCTTTTGGATGTCACCGGGCTCCTATATGTATATTGTATTGTAAACAAAGGTAAAACAATGTATGAATATAATATAAGGCCGTTTTTCCCCGGTTTAGGTTTCTAGGTGAAAAAATCTCCGTGTAATGTTCGTATTTTCCATTGTATCTTTTCTCGTCTTTTCTGAATATTAGTTTACAATATCTATTGCAAACAGATATTGTACAAGGTTAGACTTACATTTGGTATCAAATCTTTATTGGCTTCAGTGGGACGCCTTTGTCATCAAGGGCCTAGTCGACTATGATAAGCCTTGTTACGTTGGGAGATCTCGCGGGTATTGTTTTTTAGGTGAAAAGAAATGGCAAACACCTCAAAGATGGAGACGAGAAGTTTAATGGGAAAATCTTTGAGCCGTGGAAGCTCAAGATGGAATATCTTTGGTGGATAGAGATCAGTGGAACATGGTGGATCTGTGTAAGGTACCTGGCAAGAACTTCTACGATGACTGAAAAAGACGGATCGTATGAAAAGAGTACAATTCGACTGCGGTGGTTCGATTCAAAGATACTAAACGTGTCGAGAAGCATGTACCTAAAGATTTATGGAAAATTTGGGGAATTTATATCATTTAAGTCCTTGGTAAATAAACTATTCTGAGAAAGAAGTCGTATAACCTGAGGATGAGAGAGATGGAGACTCTATGGTAGAGCATTTGAACATTTTCAATACTATGGTAAGTCATTAGTATCCGCTGGATATTAAAATTTCAGATGAAGATAAATGCACGCTTTGTTAGGTTCTTTACCGTGACTGGGTGGATAGTCCTAAGTTGTGGCTATAGGTAGTAATACAACTTCTTTGAAGTTTGAAGAAGTGGTTCCACCCTTTGTTTCCGGAGGAGATGAGATGAAAGAATATGGAAGGACATAGCACCATGCATTATTTGCAAGAGGCTGCTCCTCAGAAAGAAATAGATCTAATTTCTCAAGGGGAGATCTAAGTCTGGCGTAGATTTAAATATCCTGGAAAGTTTGGAAGGGTATGTTGGAGGTGGAAAGAAGGGCACTACAAGAAGCAGATCCAAAGTTGAGAAAAAGGAAGGGATTCAAGAATCTTCTTCTACGTAAGAAAAGTGACTCCTCCATGAAGAAGGAGGGGATGTGTACTTGGCCTCTTCGCTAATACACATGCAGATCATGAGGGCATGGTTGATTGACTCTCGTGCATCATTTCATATGACTCCATAGGGAGTGGTTTTGCTAATATGAAAAGTATGATGGAGGTAATGTTTTCTTTGGGTAATGATTCGGACAACCAAAATCATAGGAAAAGGAAGGGTCAAGTTGAGACTCATAGATGGAAGGATTAGAACACCGCCTAATGTTCTACACATCACATGATTGGCCAAATTTGATTTATGTAAGCAAAATGGAAGATGTTGGGGTAAAAACAATTTTTGAAAAGGAACTTGCAAGATGTGATGTCTCGAGGAGCAATGGTGTTGATGAGAGAGTTCGGGTTTGAACTCTCTATAAGCCGTTGTGGCTAATCATTAGTGGTGGTTGTAATAGCTCCATTGTTCTTGACATTGAAGTTGAAGAAGAAAGAATCTACGCCTCCTGAGAAAGGTTATGTCAGGCATCAAAGAATTGGGCATATTGGAGAGAAGGGTCTCTGACTACTACATGGTAAAGCTGTGGCTATTGAAGGTATGTCTAATTGTTTCTCGATTTTGATTGTGAACATTGTCTATATGGGGAAGCAGACCCGTAAGATTCCTCTCCTCGTGCAAACGAGGGCGTATGGAATTTTACAAATTAGTTCAATGTTGATGCTTTTGACCCAGGTCAAATCTTGTAATTTCATTGGGGAAAATCTATGTACTATGTCTCATTTATAGATGACTTCGAGGAAAACTTGGACAATCTTCTCAGAAGAAATCTAAGTCTGACAGTTTAAAGAGTTTGGGCCCCGTTGAGAATCAAACAGAAACAAATTAAGGGCATGAGGATAGATAATGGGTGGAGAGTTTTGGCGGAAATGAATTTGAAAGAATTCCAGAAGAAGGCAGATAGAAAGGCGTAAGACTACTCCATATACACCGCCAGAATTGAGTTGTGGAAAAGGTTGAATAGGACATTGATGGAAAAGAAAGGTGCATGCTCCGGTGCCGGATAGGGCGTAAGAATTTCAAGAGGCAAGGTAACGTGATGTTATCTAGTCAATGTGATCACCTTTCATCACAGTGACAAGACTCTACAAGAGCTATGGATCTAAGGAACTCCTTCTCACACATCTTAAGGCATTTGGATGCGATGCATATGTTCATGTTCCAAAGGAAAAATAGGAGTAAGTTGGATAAGAAGGGTTGAAAAAATGTATCTTATTGGATATAAAGATGGTCTCAAAGGTTATAAGATTTGGAACCCAAAAACTAAGAAGGTAGTGTATAGCCGGTGATGGGTATTTAGAGAAATGAAGGATGTTGTTAAACAGAATTTCCTACCAAGTAAGGAAGAACTATAGAAGATAGAGTTTGATTTAAAGGATGATGAAGGTAATTCTACATAATAACATGAATCAAAAGAAGATCCTCATACTCCAACATTGAGGAGATCGGATCGAGAAAGAAGGATACCTTAAAGGTATATTCCACTGATTGTTCAAATTTTGCTTTGTCCATTACCGATGATGATCCTAGAACCGTCAGAGGCAAGGATTCAGAGGATGGAAATCTATGGAAAAGGGCCATGGAAGAAGAAATGGCATCTTGATAAGAATGAGGCTTGGGATCTAGTGAGTTGCTAACCTGAAGAAATCCCATTGGCAGCAAATGGGTATTTAAAGAAGATGAGTATGTATTAGTGCGCAGAGAAATACAAAGTTCGATTAGTAGCAAAGGGTTATTCCTAAAAGTTGAGGGAATTCTGATTTTGGTGAGATTTTTTCCTGTTGCCAAGTTAACCCTATAAGATTTATATCTATCATTGCTGGTGCATTTGATTTTGAAATAGAAATGATGGATGGGAAGACAACGTTCCTACATGGGGATCTCAAGAAGAAATCTTTATGAAGCAAACAAAAGGTTATGCTGTGAAAGCTGAACAAAGAAGGAGTCGGGTATGAAAGTTTAAAAGTCCCTGTATGGTTTAAAACAATCACTAAGGATGGGTATCAAAATTGATACTTATATGTTAGGACTTGGCTCAAAGAAGCAAAGAGGATCACCGTGTGTATTCTAAATTCCACTGTGATCATTTGATTTATTTGTCTTGTATGTGGGATGACATGTTGTTGATAGGAAACAACAAGGGAGATTATCCAAAGATGAAAACTCCGCTTGTCCTCTAAATTCATGAATGATTCTTGGTGCTTCAAATTTCATTTTGGGCATGGAAATTAAAAGAGATCGGAAAAAGGAGAAAACTCTGGTTAAATCTAAAAACATGTGGAGACAATATTGCAGAGGGGTTTAATATGCAGAATGTAAACCCATCAAGGTTCCTATTCTCGCCGTAAAGAGTTCGGATCGGTCCCAAGACACATGAAGAAGAGGAGGACATGTCTCGTTCCATATGCGAAAGGCCAAGGCTTGATGTATGCAATGGTCCCAGACTAGACTCCATTACTGCATTTATGCAAAGGAGTTTGAGAAGGTATATGTCAAACCAGTGAAGGAGCATTGGACAACAAATCCATGCAGAAAAGGGTTTTTCGCATTTATGGCACCTAGCCATGGATTGTGCCAGGAAAAGGAAGACCTGGATTGGACATAGTGGTTGATATACATGTATTTTTGGATGCATCATCGAGATTTGGATCGAGGAGATCTACAAGCCGCATGTGTTTAACCCGCTTGGAGGAGCAATAAGTTAATAGAGAAAAAGACAAGTTGTAGTGGCACTTTCAACTACAGAATTTGAATACACTTTAAGCAGCCACTCATGCAAGTAAGGAAGCAAGATGGTTACAAGTCATTGTGTCTGTGTATCAGTTGGTACAAGAAGTCAAGGATAGAGTGTGACAATCGAGTGCAATCTGGCGAACAACCGCTTATCATTCAAAGACAAAGCACATTGATGTTCAATATCACTTTGTGAGAGACATGATTGAAGAAAAGAAAGTATCACCGATGAAGGTGGACACTTTGAAGAATGCTGCGGATTCATTAACAAAACTGTGAGAACTGAGAAGTTCTCTTTATGTAGAGGATCCATGGGCATTGTTGCCCTCGGATTGTTGACTATGTAACTCCCCCAGAACTGCAGTAAAGAAAACAACAAGTGGGAGAACAGGTTGGGTATGTTATATTCTTGGGTCGCACATATTTTCACTGCTCGGGCTTCCATTATATTTCACCGCCGACATATTCCTGACCATGATATTAGTGGTTTTTCGGCACATGGTTTTTTGTCAGATGGTTTCTATTCCGGTTAAGGAATTAGGGTTTTGACTAATCTAGGTCATTGGGTTAGGGTTTTGGATGCCGATGGCTCCTATATGTATATTGCATTGTAAACAAGCAGAAACACAATGTGTAATAATATAATATATGCTGGTTTTCCTAGCTTGGGTTTCCGTGTGAAAAATCTCTGTGTAATGTTCGTATTTTCCATTGTATATTTTCTATTCTTTTCTGAATATCAGTTTGCAGTAGATATTGTACAAGGTTAGAATTTACACATGTCGCATAGTTAAATTGTGAGTCAATAAAAATATAGATGGCCTATAAAGATATAATAAAAATGTTAGACCTTGTTAGAACAAAGTATTTAATTAATTATTAAATTTTAAAATAAAATATTTAATTAATTAGGAAATTTCCATTCCTATTAGAAAACCCGATGAAGCATCATGTCTAGCATGCAAAACCACTTGGAGAAAGGCTAAATAGGTGAAATTTCCTCATGTTCCTTCCTTTCCAGAGGATCGAGTTAGCATTCTGACTTCACCAGAGAAAGAAGATATGCATGTAGCAACTATTAGTGAAACTTAGGAGTTAGTAACAGAGACTCTGAAGGATTTAAAGAAGGAAATTGAAGCCAGGGAGGAGGTAAATGAGCAAGAAACACTTGAACCTGTCAGTTCTTTGACTAAACATCAGTTGGTACTAAAATTTGAAAGGATTACAAAACAGAAGGAAGAATTGAAGCAAGAAGTGGAGGATTACAAATTTGTGTACATATACATCAAGAAAGAAAATACACAGTTGAAGGAGAATAACTAAAGGTTATGGAATAAGCATGATAGGGTCTTTGCCAAGCTCAATATGGTTCTACGCCTAATACAGTACACGAGAGTTATTCAAAGGGAACCTAAGGATGAGGCTTCAAGTTTCAATATATTCAATCCAGGCAATTAATGTTAAGTCAAGATGGAAGAACAACATCAGTTTTGCAATTTTGAGATCCAGTTTGGAAATTTTTGCATGCGGACATGCAATGACTTGGGCATGGGGGAATGTTGGGTCTCCTTTTTTATGCCTCCAATTACCTTATCGTTTCCTATATCTTGACCAAATTTACCTCAAATATATGCACCATTTTCCTATTTGCTTCAAACACATGTCTTTTAGCCATTTGTGTGTATACATGAGGTAACCTATGTTTAAATCATGATTTATGTGATTTATTAATATTTGAAATTAAATGATTGATGTTAAATTCTCTCTAATTACCTTGATTAATCCAAGCATACCTTATGACATAGCTCATCCTCATCCAGTACCTGTCTGCATGCATATGGTACTCAACTCGTCCGGTACCTATTTTTGTGATAGTTTGGTAGCAATGTATTTGACTGTGTGTGTCTAGTACCAATCTTCCTATTCCATCTATGTGCATCCAGTACTAGTTCCACATCTATAGGCTTGGGTGTTTAAATGAATTTGATTTCGATGGGTCCAAGGAATTTGTTGGCCATAACATCCTTTGTTGGTTGAAGACAACGATACACTTCATCCTCATGCACTTTGTTTCATGAGGATGGAGTTCTTTCCATGAAAAATGTTATATCAACTAATTGTAATATTTACACAAACATTTGATGTTATCTCCAGTTCTTGGTTGTAACAATTATTTCTCTTTAAAATAGACGGCCTTGTAGATGATATATATACATAGAAATAATTAAGCATCGTTATGCTATAGACTTGATTCCTGAGAAAATTGTTGATTGTACACCTATTACTGAAGTAATGATATGCATTACAGTTTATGGAATTTATGTGTGTGATCAAATTCTTCATTCTTTAAGTTTCTTTTAAAGATACCTTGTTGGTACGGAAAGGACACACCGACCCAACCAAGGTAAGATTCCTTGTATTTATCCGTGTGAATATAATTATCGTTTTTGTGTGAATAAAAAAATTATGTGTTTTGATCGTAGTATCTAATTTTATTTTTGTTGTGTTTCAGTAAAGCATTTGACAAAACACAAAATAGATTTGTGGAAATTTTGAGTGAGTGAGAAATTCTAAGTGCGATATAGATTTCTGAGTAAATATTTGTTATTTTTTTTGTGTGTGTGTGGAAAATCATTTGTTAGATTGAATGCTTTAAAATTTGTTTCTATTTTGCAAATTCATGAACAAATAATATCTCCATCTCTCACTCTACATGAACCTATAATGGAGTATCTTACTACACCTAGTATTTCTTCTAGGATTGATTAGGTTATGAATGATCTCCCTTTTAAGAATGTACAGGGATTTAATTACATATTCTTGTTAAATTTGTTGCTACAGGAAACAAAGTCAAAGTTCATATTTTCCTTTCATGAGCCTGTAAATGAATAGATTCATTACCTGAGTAAGAGACTTTAAATCACATGCTTGTTGATATTTTTTTTATGAGTTTTGTTTTTTGTTTTTTAAACTGTATGAAGAATATTATTTGAAGATTGTGAAACAGAGTATTGTTTTGGAGTATTTCTTATTTAGTCTATACTCATCAGACATATGAACCTATCTATTATTGACACATATAGTGCATAAACTCTATTTATTACAAAACCATATTGATGTATTAATGATTGCAATATATTAAACATATAATTTCACCAACAAGGTTGAAGAAGTCAATAACCTTTGACATATTCAAAATATCCAACAAAAATGGACTTCTCACTTTTAGGTTGCAATACTTTCCCTTTCTCATCAGGAATGTGAGCCATGCTACACTATCGAATACAAAGAAGTGGTTTACATCTAGATTAATTTTAGTACATGCTTCTTCTGGTGTTGTATTTTTTAAATCCTTAAATACAATAGTTGATGGATTCCACCGAATAATTAAGACATAATCCCTTAGATTAGATCATACAATTAGCCAATCATTTTAATGTGTGATTATTTTTCTCAATAGCACCATCTTGTTGCAGTGTATATGGGACAATATGTTGCATTTGAATTCTCTATGCAATGTAGTAGATTGTACCTTTGTTGTTCACATATTTACCTCCATTATCCATTCTTAACATTTGAAGTTGATGTCCATATTCGTTTTCTACAAGGTCCTTGTAGGACAAAATTTTTTCAAAAGCTTCACTCTTAAGTTTTAGGAAATGAACCCAAGTGCATCTGGAGAATTCAGCAATGAAATTTAAGAAATACTTTCACCCAGAGAAATAAGGAGAAGAAAACATACCACAAAAATCACTATGAACAAGATGGAAAGGGGTCGAGGCATGTTTGTCAAAATTTTCCCAATGATGTTTGTTGAGAACACAATCATCACAACACCTTCTCTGCAATAAACGAGAGGAAGAATAGTCACCATATGTTGATTAGATAGTTGCTGCAATGAGAGATAGTTTATATTACCAAACCTCTTATACCAAAGTTTTATCAAGTCATCGCTATGTGTAACAAAAACTAATGGAAAATATGATGACCCAAAGTTGTCAAACTTGTACAACCTAGTAATATCATCAACAATTCCAATTGCTTAGACATTCTTAGGATCTTTTAAATCCTTGATTACAACTTGGTGAGGTGAAAAATATATGGTTTTTCCTTCACTTGAATAAGTGATCTAATACACTGATAAAAGGTTGAAGAAAAGACTTGGAACACATAATACATCATTGAAATGGCCATTATCTACTTGAATTGTTCCAGACCCTACAACAATGAGATCTATCGTCACCAACAAATATTTGTTTGGTGGTACATTAATTTAGAGTTGAAAAAATTTCATAATCATTAGCCATATGATAAGGTTCTCTAGAATCAATAAGCCACTCATTAGAGGAAGAAGTAAAGGTTTCATTGAAGGATAAACCAGAAGAATAAAGTGCATGTCCATGAGAAAACGAGTTATAATAAGAAGAATCAGTATTGATGTTACGATTCTTCATCGTTTCTTATAAGGCTTCTATCCTTTTAAAAAATTTAAACTCCACATGACCATCTCACCAAAAAAAATTGCAATTTATGTCAATCTTCTTACTTTTGGATTTTGTTCCCTTTTCAGAAATAGGAGTAGAAGTTGGATGAGACACTTTGTGACCCTTTTTTTTCTTGTTTTTGTGGTGAGGATGTTGCTTCTTTGTATTCTTGGATTTATCTTTATATTGAGACACTAAGCCTTTGTTGGAAGTTCCTGCAATGTTGATCAATCCAAGCTACATAAGCTTATATTCCTCTCAAATAAGAGAATAAAAAAAGGAATCAAGACTGGGAGTTTGGTAAGAACTCCCTAGAGATTCTCTGGTGGCACGACAGGTAGATGAAAAGACAGAATATGCACTACCAAATATTAGCCATAATTAAATAAATGGATCGGTCATCCTTTAGATCTATTTTACAGTCTTTACATAAAATTCTAAGTGTTTTAAACTTAGATAAATAATATTCAATGGAAGGAAAATCATTGGGACTTAAAGTTATTAATTGATTTTCAATCTGGTAGGCTCAAATAATATTGTGTTTACCGAAAATGGCTTGAATATTTTCCCAAGCTTCATCAGGGTCATCAATTTCTTGAAGGTGAAACCTTAAATATCGAGAGATCAACATTTTGATTAGTCCATGTACTTAGTCATTATTACTATTCCATTTGGCTTTTTTTCGACATTATTGGGTTGTTGTTCTTTTCCCAAGGTAAGCTAGTACAATCCTTTACTTCTTAGGACATACTCCATATGGGATTTCCATGAGAATTAGTTGGTATTGGTAAGAAAAACATCACTGGGAGAATCAATATTAAAATAGACATAGAATATGGACTAAAACGATAAAACTGGTGGTCAGGATGGAAATTTCTCGAAGAAAATATGTTGTTTAAAAAATAAAACACTAAAAACAAACTCCAGGCATGAAAGTTATCGACTTTTGAAATAATTCATAAATGGTAACCAAAGAGCCATGTGGAAAGTAGACGTTGGTCCACGTGGTCATGCCCCTCCTTCACTAACTTTCTTATAACCTCACTTTTACAAATAAGTTTTTATAGAGTGACCCACTTTTATAGAATAAGTGTGAATCATTTTTACAATGAAGTTACTTTGTAAATTAAAGTTGTATGCAAAAAACAACTAAAAAGTAATAATAAATCTACTTATAGTGATTCACTTTTATAATTTAAGTGAAATTCAATTTATAATGAATGCATGAACTTTTTCAAAAAGTAACAAAAAAGAGACTTGAACTCAAGATCTCTTACTAAATAAAGAAAGTTTCAACCAAGTGAACTAGTGCAAAACACATTATAATTGTAAAGGAGGAGGATTGACTTCTTGTTGCTGTTGTGATTGTTGATGTTGGAGCTCCATCTCAAGGTCTATGCTTAAAAAAAACTTATTTTCATGTCTTCACATAGCAAAACAAAATCGCTCGACAACAATAATGAGGTTAGATCTCAATTAGCTTACCTAGTAAATGCAAGTTTCCTCTCTATTTATGATTTTCTTGAGATCACATGGAGTGCATGGAATAGAGCATATGTAGACAAAAAAACATATTCCTCTCAATTTATGATTTGTGGAGATCACACAGAACATAGGAAAATGAGTATATGTAGATGATAAAGAGTAGCAATCTGGAAATAAAAACATAAAACTGAAATATTGTTTTTGTAAAAAAATTAAAAAGAGAAAATTTAGGCTTTATACCTCTAGATCTGACTGAAATGGTCATACCTTGGGAAAATGAAAACCTCTTCCAATGAAAAAAAAGTGTTTATAACTTAAAGAAGCACCCCAGATGCAATGGAATAGTCCTCAAATCCTAGAAGCGTATGAAAATAACATAAACTAGAAATGTGGCAATGTGAATTCAAGATCTTGATATACAACCAAAGCGGGTCTTCAAACAGTGTCTAGTACCATGTTCGACAACACATGCTATTCCAACAAAGGATGAATACCTTTGAAAACCACTAACACAACCAAATCAAATATTAACACACCAATGTTTTTATGTGGTAAAACCCTAGTGTGGGGAAAAATCCATGGGCTCAACCAGTGTGCCCACTTGAGACAATTTATTAATGAAAAAGAAAAACATTACAAGAGATTTTCTCACAATCGATCATTGGAAAATGAACCTCAATGCTCTTTGAATGGATATCATGGACCAGTCAGGTATTAAGCAACAAATCAATGTAGTCGTTAAGATAGAGGAGAAAATGAGTTGTCAAATCATTATATTTCTGGAGCATATCATGACAGTTGGATTACATAAATAAAAATGCATACTAATTCATACTAAATAAACACAGTAACAACCACACTTTAACCTAATGACACATTAGACAAAGTTGATCTTAAATAACTCTTAAGTGTCTACATATCCTAGCAAGAGATAGAGTTTGGTTACAGATGAAAAATGAAAGACTACAGGGTCCTGGTAAGAATATTAACACACTATGGTATGGACCTTTCGAGAAATCATAGGAGGTGGGAGATAACACTTACATACTACCTACCCCCATACATGTGCATTTACTTAGTGGTAAATGTGGAGAATATCAAACTCTACAAGCCTTCCATGTTGGATCAAGAAGAGGAGAAGGTATTACCTTCCATAGAGGGCTTAGCACCAGATGCTCAGGAAGAAGTGGTCCAAAACTACAAGACAAGGGTACCATGACCTTTGGTAAATTGGTTTGAAAGGACAATTTCCAGGGAAAAAAAAAGTGGTTCTCCAGGGAGAAGGTAGAAGAAGAATTTACTTGCCTCATTCATTAAATATTTTGGGGACAAAAAGCCTCCCTAAATGGAGAGGTATGGTCTAGTTTTGATTATTATACTATTTTTCATCTATATTGATTCTTCTAGAGTGGAAGAAAATGGAGGAATTGACTTACATAGTCATTTTAATGGTAGGTCCTAGTTTGAAAATCTGAGGTTTGAAACCTTTCATAACCATTTTGAGGCATCAAACGACATTTTTGGGGTACAAATTTATTGGCTTTATATAGATCCCTTGATGTTATTACACACATTGAGACCTTTCCAACGGTGTAAAAATTGCATCAAATAGGAGCTCATATGCAAAATTTATGCCTCCTATAAGTTCACCTACCATGTTGACCATCATGGTACAAGTGGATGTCACGTCAACCCCCATTACTCGCACATATGGGGCTAGACACATATGGAATTTCAAGAATATTCTAGAAGTTCCAAAATATTATTACAATTGAAGATTGACGAAGTCAAAACCCTACCCCCTAGATGGCTATTGGATGATGTTAAATGTCAAGCTGGAAGAAGGAGAAGGGGTTCCATTCTTTAGCATTGTATTTGTTCCATCGTTGAGAAAAGAACCTAGGGGTGGTATTTTGGCAACATAATAGACGAAGAGAGATTATGTAGCATCGATATCGGCCACAACTTCAAAGACAACTCCATATAGAGTGCATCATTCTTTGTACTTGCATTTGAAGAAAAGAGAGTAGAGCGACCTCACCTTCTAGTTGGTTTTTCTCTCATATTATGCTTCTTAGGTTATATCTTGTGTTTATTTGTCAATGATGCGTGAGGATTTATTATGTTTTTTATTTTTCACATTTAAGCTATTTCATACATTTTAAGCAAAAAACCAGTAATTAAAAAAATTTAGATCTAAAGGAAATTAACCTTCATGACAAAAATTGCAGTATTTTATTATAGTTGTTGTGATGAACTATCCA
Source organism: Picea sitchensis (assembly GCA_010110895.2). Lineage (NCBI taxonomy): Eukaryota > Viridiplantae > Streptophyta > Pinopsida > Pinales > Pinaceae > Picea > Picea sitchensis. The sequence goes on along the minus strand of SNQJ01S0015964.1, from coordinate 100,433 downwards.
ATGGAATATCCATGGTTGTTTACAAATCATATTCCCTTTAAAGGGTCCATGTGATGATTTGAGGGCTTGTTTATGTCCCAGTAGCTTAAAAACACCATTTGCAGCCTAATCTCCTTGTTTTCCTCCTCTTGCAGTCGCTAAGTCTCCAAAACCCATCCCTCACATGAAAAACCTACTAAGACCATCCATATTACTATTGAAAACCAAATATTACATTTAGAGGACGTATGTGTTCTTTGAGTATCAATCATGGCCTACATATTCGTTTTCTATATTTTGAAATAACAAAATATGTATTGAAAAGCATTAAAATCATAACATAAACATTTTGTAGCTTCAAGATCTTTCGAAGAAGCTAAAGAATGCAAAAAATGGATCTCAATGTAAAAAATTATGAAAAATTTACTAAAATACTAGATTTATGTTAAAAATAAAGTACATAGATTATAAATGCATGCAATTTTCTAAAGTGTGCACAAGTTGCCTATTTGGTAGACTATATGGGGTGATCTCTTAGGTAGTTTTGAGGAATGTATGTGCATTCTTGTGAGAGTGTATATCATAATTACCCATCAAGTTTATAGGAAGAAAACCCACACTGAACAATACCTTCATGCCGATTCCCATCATCACCCCTCCCAAAAACTAGGTGTTCTAAACACCTTGGCCACTAGAGCCTTTAGAATTTCTGATGATGAACACCTAGAGGAAGAGAAAAAACACCTCCTTAAGGTTTTTAAAAATAATGGCTATAAAAAACATCAGGTAATGAAAGCTTTTCAAAATTCCACCAAAACACCTAGGAATAAAGAACAAACAAATAATGATGTGTCTAAGGTTTACTTACCCTACATATAAGGAACAACAGACAAACTTGCGAGGATTTTAAAAAAGAAAAACATTGGTGCAACTTTCAAACCCCTAAACACTATTAG
>SNQJ01S0015964.1:66207-82220 GCA_010110895.2 Picea sitchensis | reverse complement strand
ACATTTCTTGAACCCCTTTATATAGTGCTACCATCACCTGAGAACATTCTAGAGGAGGAATCTTCTAGAAGTAGAACCTTCTAAGAAGTCCTCTTACATTTATTATATCTAACTACCATAGTGGGCCTTATTTAATAATATAGCGGAGCTAGTCCACCTTACATTGAATGGCCTCCACTATTATCACTATGGGCCCTCTGGGCCCCCCCACTACCTCTCTAGCTACCTTACACAAAACAATATTTCCATTAAAAATATATATATATATATTTTTGTGTGTTTATGTTTTTACGATATTTATTTTAGACACGTCGATTGCGAAATGCATTTTTTGTTTTGTCTTTTGTGATTTTTCTTCTGAGTTTTTGAATATTTTGTTTATAAAGACAATGGTTGACCTCAAATCATGCAACATGGTGAACTCTGTTTCTAACTCATCGCTCACATACAACACAAGGAACGTTGAGGAACCTGCAGTTGTTTCAAGGGATTCTCTATCTAACCTGCGCAGATGAACAACTTTGGAAAAATTCAAAAGTGTCTGCCTGGTGGTCCGGTGAAAACCTTAGAGTAAGCACGGTAAGCTAGAAAGGACTAAATGTACCTCAGAGACAAATCTAGAAAAATTTCACCTTAACCATCTCATTCTTACAAATAACATACATCCTCCTCTCCCACTCATTGAGAGCATTCTGCCGAAAAATAAAATCAAATATATCCAATAAGTGCATAGTCAGAGAGGGTATGCAGATATCTTCGGCGGGGCTATGGACACTCAATGGTGGCAAAGCAAGGTCTGTGATGTCGAGGTTACTCCACCAGGGCTATGGATGTTCGCTGGTAGTGGAGCAACACCGTAGCAAATGAATAAGGGTAACTAAAAGGCCTAGTGCCAGTGAATTCTTTACTAGACTCTTGTTAAAGGGGGCATGAGTCAGGGTTACAGAAAAAGAAGGTTGAATAAAGGTTTAAAACCCCACAGGAAGGCCCAGATGTGTCAACCGGAGAATTTCAAATGCAAGGGTGAAAGGGGCTCTGATAAAAACTAGTTAAGTTCTTCACCAGATTTTGCATCAGTCGAGCCTAAGGGAGGAAAAAATATTCTAATTTTGCCCAGTAAGTCTCCATTGTTGAGCACTGAACACACCCTAAAATTCCTATGTCATTTTTTACTTTTTGGGTACCACTTGATCTTTGCAATGTTTGAATCTGATCTTCGTTTGAGAAATGTTTTGTCTTTTCTTATTCTCTTGACTCTCATTAGCTATTCAGTTTTGTTTAACTTTATGAAACCCCATGAATTAAAAAGGATTAACACTTAAATAAGGAATCAACAGCCAAAACACTTCACTTGACATGCTCAATATTCGACGTCGAAAGGAATTAAAAGGTGAAAAAGAATCACTCGGAAAATATTAGTCTCCAAGCGCCGATCTTCGTAGGCATTGGTGATAGGAAGTTTGTTTCATGACAAGGATCACATCCTGACATTGTCAATAGTTGATACCCTTCAGAATCGATAAAAGGAAAAGGGAGTAAACGTTAAATAAGAAAGAAACAATATTGCCAATAGTCGATACCCGACGGGTTTTGGCATCGAGAGTTTTTCAAGGAAGTTAATCCGAAGAAAAACAAGTGGTAGGTTCATCCCCGATCACCGACCCCAGATACCTTTTCGACATCGGCGAGCCCGGGTTTATTTTAGAAAGCACAACGTGAAGAAATTCTCAACTCTGACTAATATGCGCGAATTAAATCACTGGTCCTCATCGCCACGTGTCTTTTCCATATTGGATAACCATACAGTCTAGTTTAACCCCGAGTCATTCTTGGTTCCCTAGGTTCAAGTCACACCTCCGAGTCGGTTTTTCCACGTCAGCATTGTTCGATGAGATCGATCGGATTCAGATATTTTGTGAAGGACTTTGACAAAAACATTCATACCGCATCCTTGATCCCCGATTCACCCACTAAGAAAGTAACACGATGGGATGTTTTAGCACTATATATGATTACATTCGTAGAATTTAAGGGACTAATTAATTCCAAATCATGCATTAGTTGTTTCTTCATGTGTGAATCAAAACAACCATTTGAAATTACCGATAGACCACATCACCCTGGGCGCCTCCTCCATCAACCCACGATGAGTTCAAGCTACAAAGATTCAGCGACAGATTTGTTTGAATTCCACTCATCACGTGAATTAAATGGTTGATACAACACGGTAAGTTCTTCCTCGGTTTAAATTCTCTTTAGCCATTGCAAACAAATCCATTCTACGTGCAAAGGAGTTTCAGAGCATCCGGAGAAGCGATATGAGCAATTTTAAAACTACAAAGATCCCATGAGTATCAAATAACCAGGTTTGGAAAGGTTTATAGGTATGTACGAGTCTGTGGATTTTTCATGCTTAAACTTCATATATATATTTTATCCGGTGTTTCTCTATACGTAGTCTCTAAAAGATTTATTTTGATTGTAGGAACAATGCCTCCAAGAAATCCAACCACTAGGCGATCATCGAGGGCGTCGAAGCTAAAAGAACCAGAGGTAGGAGAAGGATCTTCTCCAGGGGCCGCAAAACAATTAGAGTTCACCTCGAGGCTGAAACCAATCATTAAGACATACAAAGAATGTTTTCACCCAAGCTCTGAACTTTGGAGATACAGAGGCCAGCACAGGGACCAAGGAGGCACTCCCACATTGGGGAGAACTCTTCAAAAAGATCATCTAGGAAGAATTCAAGGAATATATCCCTCACAGTGACCCAAATATGAGAAATCTCGACAACGAAGTTTTTCCAAATATATGACGATCGTACCTGCACATGCTAGCAAGAAGAACTCCGGTGTTCCATTGCATAGAACTCCTGAAGTGGCTCATTGAACACATAGACACACAAAAATGTTTGATTAAAGACGACAATGGTGGGTGTGTCAGAGTGTTCCTTGCAGTGGAGGTCCAGAAATATTACAAACTTCGAGACACCGAGGAGCGGCTGAATACAAATTTCCTTGTGAAATTCTACGAGCACCACGACACTAGCTGATTGATGGCCTCATGGTGGATTGAGGATAAGAAGTACACCAACCAGAGCACCGTTTGGTAACATCCAACCAACTTGAGGGAGATGTACATCTACCTGATGGCTCTAATCTACCGATTGTATGGGAAAATAGAATGCTCCAGATTTTCGGAGGCATGGATGCCTCTAGCTTACACAGTGTCCATTTCTGGGAGAAACTTCAACTGGGGAGCCATCATTTCCAAACAGCTGAGCATCTGCATGCAACAAGCTTAGACGTCAAAATAAGGAGAGACCCCAACCTTTTGCATGGCTTCATACTTACTGGATTTCATGTGTTCCATAAACATCTTTGTCGGCATGAACCTGAGTTGGTACATCACAGAAATCTCGGTCCATATATAATTCAACATTTTATGGGAAAGTAGGTACAAAAAATCCTACTCCCTCATCTGTGATGAATTTATCAAACGTATTTACTTTATTATTTTCAAGAAAGAATGCCTGAGGCTATCGGCTACGGTGGCCAAAAAGATGATATCAAATCTCAACCATTGGTATCCGGACGAGCACGATACCTACATCATGGTTTTTTGGGCCACCAGAGAACCTCATCTCCCGCCATCACATGTTCCTGATTGGATAGTATTTTGAGAGATATGCTACCAGACCATCGTACAAGGCTACAATGCCACCCTGATCAAATCTAAAAAATGACCATTTATACCCTATGGATTATGTGTAGGATTATACTTGGTGAAGGACACCACTCAAGCCAAGCAAGAGGGGTTGATCCAATTGGATTTCAAATTCCAGATTGACCGATTCTGCAAGCACGAACCTAAGGCTCTGGTCTTGAAACACGCCTCACAAGTGTCGTCCTGTTGGCCATACACCCACAACAAATTTGAAGATGAAGTCTTATTAAAAAATGCGCAAGATTGGGACAAAGTAGTGGCAAGGATGGTCGACCCTAAAATAACTAGGTTCAAAGCCATGAGCCTAGATGAACAAGAGAAGATCCTAGAACAATCGGCTCAATGGGCCCTCAGGGACGAAGAAGAAATGATAGCAGCCAAAGCAGCAGGAGTCCCCCTAGCAACCCTGATGCAAGCAAGAGGTTTCCCTGTGACAAAGGACATGTGGGAAAGGAGGTTGCTCATGTTATAATAGGCGCAATGAATAATTGATCAGCTGCAAGATGACCAAACCTCTCAAGAACGATAAGATCCCCTGCCGATAACCCATATGAAATCCAGACGGGCCCAAGCTGCCCTGAATTAATAGACATTGATGAAATTAACAGGTTAGACGACCCTGAATTCACAACACCACTAGTTGGGTCGTCGATAGGTGTTTCGACTCATCCAAATACAGTTGGAACATCAAGGAGAGAAAGTGCGCCAAACCCCCTAAGTGAATTGATAAACATCTATGATGATGAAGAGAGCCCAGAGGTATCCCTGGTGACCCCCGCATAGATTGAAGAGGAAAAGCAGCCAGAGAAGACATCTTCCCCATCTCCCTATGCTCAAACTCAGGGTCTTCCACATAATTAGTAGGAAATCGAGTGTCTTAGACACTAAGTTGTCCAATGCACTAGAGACTCAAGCGAACAGTCCGAAGGACATGCCGAGGTTGGGTGAACAAAAGGAAGAGGCTACACAACAGGAAATCGACGTCTCAACAACCGATGATCAAGTAAGTACCAAGCCTACCCCCAATGCCTCAATTTCAATTGGTACTCAACTCCCCGATGAGAGACAAACAAAAGTCAGGCCTTCAGAACATAGGGATGAAGTTCAAGAACCCAGTATTGAAAAAGAATATACTATCGAGAGTCTGGAGAATACACTCACTTAGGGAGATCAACAAATCCCCGAACCCATGGAAAAAGTAGCCGACATACGTGCCATTGCTTATGACCAGAAAAGGAAATATATCGTCCATAGAACCACCAATAAGAGGAGGATCACTTTAGATCGCTCCATCCTCATCACCACGGAGGAAAACCTGATTAACACAGAGAATGCCAAGACATCTGAACTTATCAGTGAAGGGATGGAAATCACAAATGCCACCCTGGACAGAGCTAAAAGAGATGAAAAGGAATTGGCCGCTGCTCTGAAGGAATTGGAACATTTTTCCCAGTTGGTGAAATACTACCAGGACACCACATAGACCGCAATGTTCCTAAGGAGTGAATTCCAGGAGGCCTACAAAAAATTTACAGATGAGCAGCACCTATTCACTGCAAGGATAATCGAGCTTCAGCAAGACACCCTCATGGCACTTACGACGTGAAAAGATATGGAGAGGTGGTATGAGAAAGCACAACAAGCTGTGGAAAGGGTCAACTACATCAGTGCGGTCCAACAGGGCTGAGACATAGAAAAACATGACATTTGTGTGTTAAAAGAGAGCAGCCTTGATCACATAAAGAAATAGGCCAAGTATTGGGAAAAAATGGCTTGGGAACCTCATCAGGAAATCCAAGAAAAGTGGGCCGAGTGTGAGAAAAGTTGGATCAAGATCAACCGGGTAATGAAAGATATCGACCTCCTCGAGTTTGGCACACCTGACGAATTTGTCGACTTGCACGACATAGTCAAGACTCACGCCGAACAAGACTCATCATGGGATGAAGAAATAACAAAGGTGGCAGATATGGTGCCAGGATAGGTGTGGCAATTCATGGAGCACCCAATCAAATCTTGGACAATGCTACAACAATTAAGTGCCAAAATTGTCAAATATCAGGCACATGAAGTAGAAATAATGAATATCCTTTTGGCCCCAGTGGATCAGCATAGGTTTTCGTACGTTAACACGTGCGAGGATATTTTTGTCCAGTGGTCGGAGTATGAGAAGATTCATTTGCTCGAATGAAACCATTAGATGAATTTTGGAAACTAAAAGAAGAAAGCGCCATGTGGCGAGTTTTGTTTTAATTAACTGCACTTTAATTGCTATTTTTTAGTTAATTTTATGTTATAAATAAGAGCATCGACCGGTTAGTTAAAGGTCGATGGTTGTTGCAAAGACCCTCATTTTTGGTTTTGTTAAGAACTATTTCGGAGCTGTCTTTAATTGAGAACTTCTTTTTGGGACCAGACACAAGTTTTTGTTTTTTCATCAAATGCATGTATGATTGGATGTGGAGAAGAATTATTTCTTATTTCGTCTCATGAATGGATGTTGTAATGAGTAAGAGATATTAAATTTGTTGATAAGTTATCCGATTCAATGTTTTACAGTTCTTATCTTTAATGATGAAAATAAATCATTGTGTTATTATGTGATTGATGATTAGAGTTGGGTGAATTATTTTACTTTCCATCGTTTATCGCATGCATGTTTTCTTCTGATCAATTGTATATCATCCAGTAATTGGAATACCCGCACGGTTAACGTATTAGTATTAGGCCTATGTTAGACGATTAGTGTCTGCATGCTAGAGTGAAAGGGTTATCCCAAGCTCATCCTCTTCTCCAGTATTTAAGTTTGTTCCCGTTTTGTCACTTAGTTGGTTTATACCGGCTTCATCTTATATCAATCCCACCTAAGAGAAAACACAAAAAGAGAACATCTGAATTGAAGGAGAAAGCCTTCACAAGAAAACGTAAATCCCATCGATTATTTTTGTCGGATCGTAATATCTCGAGAACCATTCCACTATTAAATGTTGCAGAGTCTAATTGGGCCTCGGTGGTGGTTTTGGTTCCTGATGTTGAGTTAAAGGGATTTAGGACCTCTCAAGACCACACGATACTCACAAAAACAATGGATTCCTCCAATGCCTTACTCTCAATGGACACGTCAACAACCACAATTACAACCTTGGAAACAAGGATGGAGGGGGTTTACATATGGGAATGTCCCTTTTCAGTTACCAACTTTTCCTACTTTCCCAAAATATCCTTCCAGTATCTTTCAGTTGTTACCTGGATTTAATCCACCTTCTCTACCTCCACCTTACCAGCTAAAAAACAACTTACATTTCCTTTGAACCCAAACCAACAACAAAAAATGCAAGCTACACCTAATCCAAACCCCCCTCGACCTACCACTATTCCTTCACAACCCATCCCTAATCCAAACAATAGACTTACACAACTTATACAAAATCTTGAGGTACATACTTTCCCAACTTATGTGATAACTCCTACTTCACTAAATGAAATTCAGTTAAGATCTGGGAAGGTTTTGAATAAACCTGTGGAAAATGATAGAGTTACTATATGGTTGTTATTACTGCAATAATTCAATATTACTATGATTGAAAGACACATACGAGATAATCGCGTTGTTGATTTCATATCTAGACTTATTCATACATGTGATAATGCACCAGTGGATGACAATTTTCTGGATGAAAATATGTTTTCTATTTCTACTTACATTCCTTGGTATGCATATGTGGCCAACTATATTGTAATAGGAAAGTTACCTCAGAATATTTCCTCCTGAGAAAAACAAAGAATTATTCAACTGAGTGCGAATTATATGTGGCATGATGATTGTTTATACCGTACATGACATGATTTGGTTATCAAAAGGTGTGTACGGGAAGATGATATTCATGAAATCCTCAAAGTCTACCATGATAGTCCATGTGGAGCCCATTTTTCTGATAAGAGGAAAACATACAAAATGCTACAGTCAGGCTACTATTGGCCAACTATTTTTAAGGATGTAAAGAAGTATGTGGCCAGCTATGATGATTGTCAGAGGATGGGGAAACCAACTACAGTTGATGAGATGCCTCTCCAAGTTCAGGTAGTAATTGAACCTTTTGAAAAATGGGATTTGGACTTTGTAGGACATATTAACCCAATGTATCGAACACAAAGGTACATACTGTTTTGTATAGATTATCTGACGAAATGAGTAGAGGTTAAAGCTTTGTATTCTGCAAATGAACAATTTGTTGTTGATTTTCTATTTGAATAAATATTTACTCATTTTGGTGTGCCTCGAGAAATAGTGACAGACCAAAGAATCCAATTTACCTCCAATTTGGTCAAAGACATTACTGAACAATATTAGATTAAACATAGAAAAACGTCACCTTATCACCCCCAAGCAAACAGACAACTAGAATCAACTAAGAAGGTGATAGAGTCTATTATCACCAAGACAGTTCAGTTACACCATAAATATCGGGTTGATCGGTTTCTTGAGGCCTTATGGGCCTATAGAATAACTTGGATAAAAACAATAGGCCATACACCTTATGAATTGGTGTATGGGAAGCACGTGTTGCTTCCCATAGAATTTTAAGTAAAAACCTTCAGGACTGCTATGCAATTGGAGATGGACTTAGATAAAGCTAAAAAATAGAGGATATTGCAGCTGAATGAGCTTGATGAAATCAGACAAGATTCTCTTCATAGGAATACACTCATTCAAGAACAAAGGATTAAATGGGATGATAAGTACATCAATAATAATTCTTTCCAACTAGGTGATTGGGCCCTGTTGTATGACACTAGGTTCAATAATTTCAAGGGAAAATTGTCCACTTGATGGTTGGGACCCTATGAAGTAGACACAATTTACGACAATGGTTCAATTAAGATAAAAAATATTGATGAATATAAGACTTCCTTTGTCCTAAATGGACATCGATTGGAATTTTATCATAACCCTCTATCTAAAGAGGATTTTATCAAACATGTTCTTCAAAATTATGAAATGCAATTGGTTAGCAAGGGGGTTTCTCCTCCTGCTAATCCACCATTGTAAGTTTTTTTGTGTGATTTAATTTAACATTGTACATATATGTATATAGGTGTGTTGTTAGATAATGATTTTGGTATTACTAACAAGAGAAAATGTTAATTGTGTTCTCTTGTAGATAAGCAATAAGGATGACATATGTCAGGTGTAAGTTTATTCCTTTATCTAGCCCTAGTACATTACTTATGGAAGATGATCCTAATGGATTTTTCTTTAAGTTTTTGAGACTCATAAAAATTGAAAATACCGACGAGAAATAAATGGCACGGGGTAAATAAAAACCCATGGGACAGTAGATGGAGTTTTCTTTAAGTTTTTTAGACTCCTAAAAATTGAAAACACTGGCAAGCGAGAACTAGCCCAGGCTCAAGAAAAATCCACGGGATAGTAGATGGAGTTTTCTTTAAGTTTTTAAGACTTATTAAAATTGAAAACACTGGAGAGAATTAACTAATCTGGGCTTCAGAAAAATACACAAGATAGTAGTAGTTAGGTTTTCCTTTCCAATAAAATGGAAGTGGCAAGAGAAGAAGTAGTTAGTCTGGTTCCAAAAAGTGGAGGTTTTTGCATCTCAATAGGAGGTTGTCCATCTACAGTTTCCTTCTTGTTACAGATCTTGGAGTCCAATCATTGAATTCTTTTGCCTCATTTTATGACATTTCCGCTGCAATTTCAACATTCATGTAACAATGTGTTGTTTGTAGTTTTTCCAGCATGATACTTCAGCAGAAAAAATTCACATGCAGAATCAGTAAGTGCTAGCACCTACTCCAGATTGACCTTCAAAACATGTTAAGATACAAAGGGAAGCCTACAAGATTCCAATTTGAAGACTATACATTCAGGTACCTTATCAAAATTTCATCTGGTACTGAAGAAAACTTCCCGTGTTCATCTAGCACTGAAGAAAAATTCTTGTGTTCATCTGGTACTGAAGAAAACTTAATGTGTTCATCCGATACTGATGGTGTAATTTTGGTAAAAAATTTCCTATACTTGATTTTTTCCTTGTTTGACAAAGAACACTTCAGGTAATGGAGGTATGCGCTCATTATTTTATTCATTTTATTAAGAATCATATTAATTTTTTGCTAATTATATGGTTACTCTCATGAACCTTTGTTATGTTAAGTTGTTAAATCGCCCTATCATTATCTTTTGAAATATTCATGTTTATTCCCCTATTTTTAAAATCATTTACGATGTATTAAAATTTCTTCATGGAGTGATCATTGATATGATTGGGCAAATAACAATCATACCTTGAGCAAGATTGGCCCATTTTGAAAATATCTTGTTGAAGAATCCTATTTGTGTGATGTCAAAATTATGATTCTACCACCTTCTATAACCTTATGTTGTTAATTATTGATTCAAACCATTGTTTTGGTGAATGTAAAACATATTACTACCTTCCAGCAACATTGACGTTGACTACCGCATAATGGTGAATTCCGGTCAAATCGACCACATTCCTTGCAATCATTACAAAAAATGGTGTGAGTGGGATGTGACATTACTTTTGGATATGATCGTCACATTATCCATGGATGCAATCCCTCGGCATAATTTATGACTTTTCCTTACCTCACCCTCATTGAAATTATTTAACCATTGTATTCTCGTTTCCATTAATAAACACTCTTCTGGATGTCTTTTCCATCCAGATGAGCGTTATTTACCCATTCCATACTATATGACCTCCACTCTATTCATTCCTACTATCAATTCATTCCATTTCTCTGTCTTCATCACACCATTTTCGTAATTTTTCTTTTGGTACTATGTTGTTTTCTCTATGTTGTTCTGGTACCAAACCCTCTCCCAAATCCTGTTGCCTACACTTATTTTGAGACCTGTTTTCAATTTGGCATGGGGGTTGAAAGGGATGAACCTGTGTTCCATCTTTAAAAAGAAAAGGAAGAATATCAAGAATGCAGAGAGAAATTTGAGAGCGTCAGTTGGGTTCATTTTCTATAAAAATTCGAAGGACATCAGGAGGGAATGTCCCATGCCTTCACCTAGAGTTATGATGGAGAGAGTGTCCATTTGGGATAACTAAAGTTAAAAATCATCGAATCCACCATAGCAGAAGGAATGGATTTATCTTCTACCGGAGAGAAATATTTCAAAGGTATCTTCATTGATAAGAGGCTCTGTCAGAAGTTTTTGAAGCCCAAACATCTCGACCTAGATTGGAAAAAATGCATCTCCCAGAGTTGGATCAAGGAGGAACATTGGAGGATGCTTTTCATATAGTAAAGGTTTTTAACCTGTGAAGGGAGGTATGTTGTAACTTTCCTTTATCATTTAAGTATTTTGTTTCATTTTGAGGGTGGACCACAAATATATTTTTCCCATTTTCTTTGGATGAGTTTGAATAAAATGGTGAGAGTGGTCAAGTCTTCCTATAAGAAGCATAAAACCAGTCTCTATCACCATGGGTTGATGAAACTTCTTTTTTTTCATGATGTGAGAAAATGAGGCAGCAGTTGCAAGAAACTCCTCACAAAAAACATTGATTAAGAGGAGGTTTTTAAATTTGTGGAATAAAATGTGACAGGAGAATGTAGTAAGGAATCGGGAATAAATAAGGGGGGATGTAAAAAAAAATGAAATAATCCAAGTAATGAAGTAGACAGTGTTGGCTCTAGTTCACCAAAGTCTGTTAGAAAATTGGACAAGGAAAAAACATTAATGTTAGAAGAACCACTTACATCTAGGGTGAAACAATCATCCACAACCAAGAAACCTTGCCCAGACCTGTCCACTAAAATAAAAATGCAAATTAGTGAGAAAAGGAGGAATAAACAGAGGTATGGTAGTCATGTAGGAGAAATTGCAGATAGTGTTCTAGAAGTAATTGTTGAATTACCTCGGGAGAAGGTTGGAGAATCGGAGAAGACCCCTTAATTGAGAGTTAAAGGTAAGAAGAAACTTAGAATCAATGAAGAGAGTGCTATGGAAAATTCCTCTAGAAGAAAAAAAAGATGTGCACAGGAAGAAAATATTCCAATGCCTACATCTGAGTCCTCTAGAAGAAAAATAAGGAAGTCACAAGAAAAACAAATTCTAGTGCCCATATATGAGCCTAAAAAGATGAAAAGGAGATTGTTTGTGGAGGATATTTCCATTTCTATTAGCAAACCCGATGAAGCATTAGGTCCAACATGAAGAACCACTCGGAGCATGGCTAAATAGGTGAAAATTCCTCATGTTCCTTTTTTCTAGAGGATTCGGTTGAAATTCTGACTTCACCAAAGAAAGAAGATATTCATGTAGCAACTATTAGTGAAACTGAATTAGTAACAGAGACTCTGAAGGATTTAAGGAAGGAATTTCAAGCCAGGGAGGAGGTAAATGAGAAAGAGACACTTGAACCTATCAGTTCTTTTACCAAACATCATTTGGTACTGAAAGATGAAAGGATTACAAAACATAATGAAGAATTGAAGCAAGAAGTGGAGGAGTACAATTTTTTGGACAGATACATCAAGAAAGAAAATGCACAGTTGAATAACCGAATAACTGAAGGTTACAAGATGAGCATGACGAGGTATATACCAATATCAATAAGGTTCTGCATCTGATACATTACACAAGATTTATTAAGAGGGAACTTAAGGATGAGGCCTCAAGTTTTAATATCTTAAATCTAGGCAATTAATGTTTAGGCAAGATGGAAGAACAACACTAGTTTTGCAATTTTGAGATCTAGTTTGGAAATTTTTGCATGAGGACATGCAATGACTTGGGCATGGGGGAATGTTGGGTCTCCTTTTTTATTCCTCCAATTACCTTATCTTTTCCTCTATATTGACCAACTTTACCTCATACATATGCACCATTTTCCTATTTTCTTCAAAGACATGTCTTTTATCCATTCTTATGTATACATGAGGTAACCTATGTTTAAATCATGATTTATCTGATTTATTAATATTTGGAATTAAATGATTGATGTCAATGATATCTAATTACCTTGATTAATCCAAGAATTCCTTATGACATAGCTCCTCCTCGTCTGGTACTTGTCTGCATGCATCTGATACTCAACTCATTCGGTACCTATTTTTGTGCTAGTTTGGTACCAATGTATTTGACAGTGCGCGTCCAGTACCAATATTCATGTTCCAACAATGCACGTCTAGTACTGGTTCTGCATGTACAGGATTGGATGTTTGAACAAATTTGCTTTCGATGGGTCCAAGGAATTTGTTAGCTAGAGCGTCCTTTGTGTGTTGAATACCATGATACACTTCATCCTCATGCACTTCGTGTCATGAGAATGAAGTTGTTTCCATGAAAAACGTTATATCCTCCAATTGTAATATTTACCCAATTATTTGATGTTATTTCTAGGTCTTGGTTGTAACGGTTGTTTCTCTTTAAAAGATAGGGCCTTGTAGATGATAAATATACAGAGACATAACTAAGAACCTTTATTCTATATGCTTGATTATTGAGAAAATTGTTGATTATACACGTGTTACTGAAGTAATGATATGAATTATAGTTTATGGAATTTATGTGTGTGATCAAATTCTTCATTCTATAAGTTTATTTTAAAGCTATCTTGTTGGTACGGAAAGGGCCCATCAAGCCAACCAAGGTAAGATTCCATGTATTTATCTGTGTGAATATAATTCTCATTTGTGTGTGAACAAAACAATTCTGTGTTTTGATCGTAGTATCTAATTTTATTTATGTTGTGTTTCAATAAAGCATTTGAAAAAAAACAATATAGATTTGTGGTAATTCTGAGTGAGTGAGCATTTCTGAGTTCAATATAGATTTCTGAGTAAATATTTGTTATTCTTATGTGTGTGTGTGGAAAATCATTTGTTAGATTGAATGCTTTAACATTTGTTTCTATTTTTCAAATACATGAACAATTAAGATCTCCATATCTCACCCTACATGAACCTATAATGAAGTATCTTACTACACCTAGTATTTCTTCCAGGATTGATTAGGTTATGAATGATTTTCGTTTTAAGAATGTGTAGAGATTTAATTACATATTGTTGTTAAATTAGTTGCTATAGGAAACAGAGTCAAAATTCATCTTTTCCTTTCATGAGCCTGTAAATGAAAAGACTCATTACTTGAGAAAGAGCCTTTAAATCACATGCTTGTTGATATTTTGTTTATGAGTTTTTCTTTTTGGTTTTTAAACTGTATGAAGAATATTTTTTGAAGATTGTGAAACAGAGTATCCGTTTTTGAGTGTTTCTTATTTAGGCTATACTCATCAGACATAGGAACTTATCTGTTATCAGGACATATAGTGCATCAACTCTGTTGATTACAAAACCAGATTGACATATTAATGATTGCAATATATTAAACATATAATTGCACCAACAAGTTTGAAGGATTCAAGAGCCTTTGACATCTCCAACAAAAATGGACTTCTCACTTTTAGGTTGCAACACTTTACTTTTCTCATTAGGAATGTGATCCATGCTACACTACCAAATACAAAGAAGTGGCTTACATCTAGATTAATTTTAGTGCATGCTTCTTCTGGTGTTGAAATTTTTAAATCCCTAAATAGCATAGTTGATGGCTTCCACCCAATAATTAATACTTAATCCGTTAGATTGGATCATACAATTAGCCATTAATTTTAATGTGTGATTCTTTTTCTCAATAGAACTAGTTTGTTGCAGTGTATATGGGACAATATGTTTCATTTGAATGACCTATGCAATATAGTAGCTTGTACATTTGTTGTTCACATATTCGCCTCCATTATCTATTATTAACATTTGAATTTGATGTCCATATTTTTTTTCTACAATGTCCTTGTAGGCCAAACATTTTTCAAAAGATTCACTCTCAAGTTTTAGGAAATGAACCAAAGTGAATCTGGAGAATTCATCAATGAAATTTAAGAAACACTTGCAGCCACAGAAATAAGGAGAAGAAAACAGACCACAAAAATGACTATGAACAAGCTACAAAGGGGTCGAGGCATGCTTGTCAAAAATTTCCCAATGATGTTTGTTGAGAACATAATTGGCACAGACACCTTCTCTGTAATAAATGAGAGGAAGAATAGTCACCATATTTTGATTACATAGTTGTTGCAATGAGAAATATATTATATGACCAAACCTCTCATACCAAAGTTTTCTCAAGTCATCGCTATGAGTAACAAAAACTAATGGAAAATATGAGGACCCAAAGTTGTCAAAACTGTACAACCTGGTAATATCATCAACAATTCCAATTTCTAGGACATTCTTAAGATCTTTTAAATCCTTGATTACGACTTGCTAAGGTGAAAGTTCTATGGCTTTTTCTTCACCTGAATAATTTATCTCATACATTGATAGAAGGTTGCAGAAAAGACTTGGAACACATAATACATCATTCAAATGACCATTATCTACCTGGAATGTTCCGGACCCTACAACACTGAGAGATCTATCGTCACCAACAAATATTTGTTTGGTGGTACATTAATTTAGAGTGGAAAAAATTTATTTATCATTATCCATATGATAAGATTCTCTAGAATTAATAAGCCACTCATTAGAGGAAGAAGTAGAAGTTTCATTGAAGGATTAAAAATAAGAAGAAAGTGCATGTCCATGAGAAGAAGAGTTATAATAACAAGACTCGATATTGATGTTATGATTCTTGATTTTTTCTTCGAAGGCTTCTATCCTTTAAAAATATTTAAGCTCCACATGACCATCTCACCCACAAAAGTTGCAATTTATGTTAGTCTTCTTACTTTTGGATTTTGTTCCTTTGTCACAATTATGAGTAAAAGTTGGATGAGATTCTTTGGGACCCTTCTTTTCTTGTTTTTGTGCTAAGGATGTTGCTTCTTGGTATTCTTGGATTTATATTTATATTGAGACATTAAGGCTTCGTTGAAAGTTCTAGCATTGTTGATCAATCCAAGCTACATAATCTTATTTTCCTCTTGAATAAGAGAATTAAAAAAGGAATCAAGACTGGGATTTTGGTAAGAACTCCCTAGATCTTCTCTGGTGGCATAAAAGATAGAATATGCACTACCAAATATTAGAGAGAATTAAATAAATGCATCGTTCATCCTTCATATCTATTTTACCGTATTTACATAAAATTCTAAGTCTTTTGAACTTAGATAAATAATATTCAATGGAAGGACAATCGTTGGGACTTAAAGTCATTAACTAATTTTCAATGTGGTAGGCTCAAATAATATTGTGTTTACCAAACACAACTTGAATATTTTCCC
>SNQJ01S0015964.1:46837-64879 GCA_010110895.2 Picea sitchensis | reverse complement strand
ATTAAATAAATCCCACTATGGTAGTTAGATATAATAAATGTAAGAGGACTTCTTAAAAGGTTCTACTTCTAGAAGATTCCTCCTCTAGAATTTTCTTAGGTGATGGTAGCACTATATAAAGGGGTTCAAGCAATGTAATGGGATATGAAGATAAGTATTATATTTGTAGCTGAATCTCATTAGAAGGATTCCCCCTTGAAGAGGCAAGTGAACAGGAGATTATCCCTTCCATAATAGGATCCATTGTATGGTGTTACCCTACCTCAAGGGTTTTTTCTATTTCTTGTGTTCATGTTATGGTGAATGGTTTATGGTTTATTCTTGGTATTATTGAAGTATATTTTCAGATATGGTATAGGTAGTTAACAAGTGGTATCAGAGCACTTTCCTTGGCAGACATTGTGGGCAAATATTTTTTACTTTTGTAGATTGTTTTTCGGAGAAGAAAAAAGAGGGCCGCGACATTCCAGAAATTTTCGATATATTTATGTGACAAATTTGCTGAAACCGGTTGTAGATATGAGTTCCTCTCAGAAACACACCCAATTTGAAAAAAACAAATCGTCCGAAATAGAGTCCAGGAAGTCAATATATTGAAGTTTTAAAATCTGCAATTTTTCAGGGGTTTTTTCGCGGATGGCAGCGCAATTTTTTTTTATTTTTGTAGTAGATGGAGGATGAATTTTCCCAAACCAATTACATATATGATTTCCTCTCACAATTTCACCGAATTTCAAAAAAAAAAATCAGCCGAAACGGAGTCCAGGAAGTGAAGTTATGAGCATTTTAAATTCAGTAGTTTTTCACGGTTTTTCCGGAAAACGCCGCAATTTTCTGCAGTAAGTTATTGTTCTATTTTTTGGGTTTTTTCGTGACGGTTGTGGGACCGAAGAGTTCATAGGGTTTTCATATGTCTATTTCCTCTCGAACCCTCAAATAAATTCTTGAAGCATTCAAATCTCAATTGTATGACACATTGGATGCTAGATTGCATGACCTTGCAGATGGCCTCAATGATAGTTTTCGTAGTATTCAAGATTCATTGGATATCATGCAGGAGATATTTCTTATGGAAGACATCAGAGATGAATATAATCAATAAATATATGCTTGGTATGATTTTTAGGCCGATTGTGATGATTGGTATATGGATAGTTGTCATTTCTGGGATGACAACCACTTTCATATTTTATTTGATGACTCTACTCCACCTTCTGTAGAGAACATCAATGTCTCACATCAGGAGCTAGTTACCAGCATCCAACATGCATATTATACAATGGTATTGTTCCTTCCAGATTCATCTTTGATCATATCCCACTATGTGGATGAATATTATTATTTGGATCCACATGATAGGTGGCAGTATTGGGAGCATCATTTTCAATTTGTTATTGGGTGTCAATATCTTCCATGTGGGATTCACATGAGAAATTGGACATGGGACCCTGGTTTACAATGGTGGTTGGACTACTTCTGCATGGTGGCTACCATTTCTCAATGGGACCCTGGTTCTCTAGTCTACTTCAGCACTGTGGTTCACACTTATCCATGAGACCCTGGTATATGGTTGTACATCAAGTGTTGAGGACAACGCTTTCATAAGGGGGATGGAATGTAAGGTAGCTAGAGAGGTAGTGGGGGGGCCCAAAGGGCCCATAGTGATAATAGTGTAGGCCATTCAATGTAAGGTGGACTAGGTCCACTATATTATTAAATAAGGCCCACTATGATAGTTAGATATAATAAATGGGTAGTTAGATATAATAAATGTAAGAGGACTTCTTAGAAGGTTCTAGTTCTAGAAGATTCCTCCTCTAGAATGTTCTTAGGTGATGGTAGCACTATATAAAGGGGTTCAAGCAATGTAATGGGATATGAAGAGAAGTATTGTATTTGGAGCTAAAGCTCATTAGGAGGATGCCCCCTTGAATAGGCAAGTGAACATGAGAGGATCCATTGTATGGTGTTTCCCTACCTCAAGGGTTTGGTAATAATAAAGTGTGGTTTCGTATATCTTCCTCTATAGATCTATTGTGTATTCAGTATTTATGGTGATTATATTTGTAGATTTATTCAGGTTCTTAACATTTTGGGGCTTGGTCATTCACCGAGAGGGCATCTGGTTCCCCCCTTAGATTCTCCAGTCAATAAGTGCCTAACCCAATCTTCTCAACCACTTGGAAAGGTCCGAGCCATAGATTCTGAAACTTAGAATGTTTTCCTTTAGGCTCATTTTCTTTGTCCCATTTTAGGACTAAGTCTCCTACCTCAAAATTCTTCTCTTTAGCCATATGCTTATCAAACCACCTTTTAAATATTTATTGGTGAGCTATGAAATTTGATTTAGCTTTGTCCCTTTCTTCTTCTAGCATGAGAAGGGTGTTGACTCTTTGTTGTATGACTGACGAGGGTTTCCCTATGGAATCCTAAGCACGTTGAAGAGAATGGCTTCCTACCCGTATACCAGAAAGTATGGGGAATTCCCTATATATTACTTGGGTGTGACTCTATCGGCCCCTAAATCATTATGAAGTGAATTATGCTAATTCCTTTGGTTGTCTGTAACCATTTTCTTCAATATCATCACTAGGTTCTTATTAGTTGATTATGCCACTTCGTTTCCGTGTGGATAATAATTTGTAGAGTATCTAATTATGATTCCTTTGTATAGAGAAAACTCTGTAAATAAGGCGGAATAAAATTAAGTTGCATTATCAAAAACAAGGACAGAAGGGACACCGAACCTTGTGATTAGTTGTTGTTCTATGAATTTGATTACCACCTTCTCGTTTACATGAGTCAAAAGGATGGCCTCTACCCATTTCGTGAAATAATCAGTGGAAGTAAGTATGTACCTATGTTGTTTTGAAGAACTTGGTGTAATTTCTCCTATGATATCTAACCCCCATTTCTCAAAGGGCCTAGAAACAACCACCGATTGGAGTGGGACAGTTGCTTTCTTCTCCCTCCCAACACTTATTTGACAAGTTTTATAGTTTCTAGTGTATGTGTGAGCGTATTTGAACAACGTGGGCCAGTAATAGCCAACTCTCAGTATCTTATGAGCGGTGGTGTTTCTTGCAAAATGTCCACTGGTAGGGCCATCATGGAGCTCCTTCAGAACTTTGTCTGCATTTTCACGTTCGATACATATTAAAAGTACCCCATCATAATTAACACAGAAGAGTATTGAATTTATGAGGTGATATTGTGCGGATTTTAATCTAAGGGCTCTCCTTTCCCTAGGTTTTAGGTTTTCTGGGCACATCTCATGATGCAAGAGATAAGTCAATTTATCATACCAAGACTCTTGCCCTAGGTAAATGTATCAATATTTACCAAAACATAATGCCATTTCATTCTCCCATTTGGGGTCTCGATTTACTTGGTCCTAAGCTTCGACTGCCAGTTTGCATAACCCTTGTTCTTAAACTAGTTTAGTAGGTTTTATATCTAGATCAAATTCTTGGACTACTTCCATCTAGTTTCCTCATATTTCCCCCATCTCCTATTGAGTAAATAGGGATCATACTGTAGGGTAAGGCATGATGGCTTCGATATGGTTCTTGAGGATGTAATATCTAAAATGTTTTACTTCCTTGTATACTACATAGGCTTGCTTATCTATAGCAGGGTAATTTAGTTCACCCCCCTGGAGATTAGTGCTCATGAATGACACCGAGGCCTCATTGTTTTCATCATCCTTCAGAGTTAATATTGTGGCTAACGATTGGTCAGAGGCGAAAGTATAGAGGAAGAAATCTTTGTTGAAATCGGGACTGCGCAGCACTAGGGATTGAGAGATTGCAGTCTTAATATTGTTGAAAGACTTCTTTTGTTCATCATCCCACTTAAATTAAGAATCTTTACGATCATTTTTTGTAAGGGTTTGATGCTTTTCGCGAAATCAGTAGTGAATTTCCTCACAAAATTGATTTTCCCAAAGAACGATTGCATAGGATTTTTGTTGTGAGGTAATGGAAGCTGAGCTATGACCTTAATCCTTTCTTGATCTATGTGAATGCCTGATTGATATATAATTTGGCCTAACAACTTACCTTCCTCGACACCGAAAATGGTTTTCTTAGGGTTAAAGATATATCGTATTTCCTACACCTTTTGAAAATCTGGGTTAAATGTTGGATGTGATCTTATCTATTCTTTGAATACACAGTCACGTCGTCCAAGTAGACTACTACATACTTATTGATTAATCCCAGAAATGCTACGTCCATGGCCCTCTAGAAGGTTTCTTGTGCATTGATTAACCCAAAGGGAATGTGTTTGTAAGAGAAGGTTCCCCACTTGGTTCAGAAGGTATTTTTGAAGAGGTCTTCTTCTGAAATTAGAACCTAGTTGTAACCTGAGAAACTATCTAGCAAGGAGAAAATATCAGATCCAGACATAGTCTATAAGAGTTGCTCCATAGGTGATACTAGGTAGTTGTCCTTTTCTGAAGATCTATTGAAGTTTCTAAAATCTACGCATAGGCGGATCTCCCTAGACATTTTTCTTACAGGAACCAAATTTGCTACCCATGCAGAGTGTCTAACCTGGAAGATAATTTTGGCATCTAACCATTTTTTTAATTCCTGACACATGAGGGGCTCTAGGGATGGGTGGTGCTTCTAGAGATTTTGTTGGAATGGCTTCACTTCAGGTTTTAATGGGATAGTGTGTTGAAGGATGCAGGTATCATAGTTTTTCAGATCAGGGTAGGACCAAGAAAAAACATCTTGATATTTTTTGAAAATTTTGAGATAAGATTTCCTTTCCTCTTTAGATATTGTCTTGACGAGGTTTACACTTATTGGGTTTTCCAGGGTTCAGAATATTATAGTTTCATGCATGAGACAGGAACTATCGGTCTTCGCATTTTTTTACCCTTTAAACCTTTCCCTTAAATCAAAAAGGTTTTCTAAATTGGCTATTCCATTCGGTATCGTGTGAGACTTCGATTTTTCATTCAGTTGATCTGTCTGAGGATCGGTCCCTCATGATTGTTCCTCAAATATTTCATCGTCAATAGCCAAGTCCTTAAAGTTATCTTGATTGGTCAGAAAGTTTATAATCTGTTCATCTCCTTCAAAGACCTTCCAACTAGAAATATTGTTGGGCACCGATGGTTCATAGAGAAATTCTACAGTGAACTGGGAGGCTTCATAATCTTATAGAGGTGATAGCCTTGAAGTAGTGGTGGCCGGAAAATCATCAGGAATGTGCTTTTCTCTTGGAATCACTACAATGTTGAAAGCTTCAAAATGCTCTATTAGCCTATGCACTTCCTGTTGGTAACTATTCAGGTGTGGAGAATTGCAATGTATAGTATTCCTTACTTGTCTAACAATGATTTTAGAATCTCCGAAAACCTTCACTTCTTTAATGTTCAAGTCCATGGCTTTCTTTAGCCCTTATACTAGATCTTCATACTTAGCGGTATTGTTTGTGCATTCGAAATATAATCTACAAGGCATGAATTTTTGTTTAACTTTTGGATCAATGAGGATACACCCTGCCCCAAACCCTTCTTGTGAATTATAGCCATCAAAGTATAAGGTCCAAACTTGTGGGCAGAACCTATGAGCTTCCTCTTTCTTGTCACCTTCGTCTTTTGCTCTTGTTTGTTCCATTATTTCTAACGTAGATTCTTGGCAGAAAAGGGTTTCCTCCGCCATCGTTGGCAATTTCTCTTGAAAAATCATTTCAGAGTTTTGAATAAGAGGGACATCAGATGAGAGGGGGGAGAAATTCCCAAAATTAGAGTCACAAGAATAATTTCCTAGCACGGGAAAATCTGCCAACGAGGGTTCATTAAGGGTTTCTAAGTTGGTTATAGTGTGTTTTAGGTATCTTTCCCTATCAATCCTGATCATATTTGTGTGTCCCTTTAATGGAAGCCATAGGTAAGCCCATTCTGTACTAAAATATCCATTTAACTTATCAGACCAATATCGACCTAATAAAAATCCATAAGCTTCTGGGATATATACTACAATGATGTCAATTACTTGCACAAATTTAGGGTGTGTCACTATTCTGATCATTACATATTTGGGTTCTCCCATGACCTTCACGTGAGTTATGTCAAGCTATATGACATGTTTATCACTCTTGAGAGGTAGTGCGTTTAATGTTTTTCAAATAGACAATGACATAACATTAAAAGATGCTCCTGAGTCCACCAAAGAGTTATGGAGGTTTTTGTTGAAGACTTCAAACGTTAAAAGGAACGATGGAACAAAATGTTTTCCCTTATTATATTCAGAGCAAGCATTCACATTTGGTTTATTCCCTAGATATATGGGACTTATATTTCTTCCTTGGTCAGTGCTTGTTGTAGGATTTTCTACTGATTTCAATGCTTGTAGCAGGAAGTCTTTTTGTTGAGGAATTCTACATATGTCCATAACTGATATATTATCCTTCAACTTCTTCAAATATTATACTATGTTGTAATCTAACTTGAGTGATTCTCGTGTATGGATGTTTATAGGGTTTCTTCGAGGAAAAAAATATGATTTCAGCTGATCGAGAGTTGGTTTTCCTCCCAAGATTGGGGTCGTAGTAAGGTCGTTTGAGACATACTTACCTCTACTTCGTGTTTTCACAACAAAGACTTCTGCGGGTGGTTCTTGAACCTCAAATAGGTCATTGAAAGGCATAGGTAGGTCAGGGTCCCATATCAACATGGAAGTTTCTTCTGGTAGAGAATTTTTTTCCTGATCAACAATATTCATAACTGAGCCGCTTGATTGTTCGGTCAGGGAGACATCATATAAAAACTGATTGAACATCAAATTCATGGCATGCACCCATTAAGGGAAGTCTCTTTCAGATTGATTCTCTTGATGGTAGGTACAGAAAGATTTGGATGCTACATTTTCCAGATCGATGTTTAAGTTGGCTGGGGGAGGTTCAATTTCTTTGAACGGTGGATTCCTTTTGAAAAAAGGTTTATAGGGCCTTTGGCCTTGGTTTTCCTCCCCTGAACTTCTCTTCATGTCTATGATTTCATTTGGCAACTTCTTGACCATGAGTTTTAGGTCCTCTATGTCCCCACTTCCCTTTTCAGGAGCTTGTTTTGTTTGCTTCCCTGGGGGTCTAGTCAAAAGGAGTCCTCTCCTCGGAGGAGGTTGAACTTCTTTCTTAAATAATGAGACCTGGCCTTCTTTACATCCCTTCATTTGGAACTCTATCATTTTGGCTTCTTCAAAATTATTAGCTAAGGTTAGTTTGGAAGCCCTTTTTACAAACATGGAAATAGAAGTTGGGAGAGCATTAGCATATACTTCAATTTGCAATTCCTTGGTAGGCTTAGCCTTGGGCTGGAATTTGTTTAAGATGGTGGTAAATATTTTATTAAAGTCTTTGAACCTTTCCTTCGAACTCATGGTGGCGTCAAACAACTCATCCATAAACACTCTTGTAGTAGTTTCTTCTACAAATTTATCTAGAAAGTCCTTTTGAAACTTCATCCAACTTATTATGTATCCTATGGGTAAGTTAAAATATGACGTGGAGGTTGAATTCTCGAAAGTGTAGGGGAATATCCTGCAAACTATGTCTTCATGTTGGAAATTCATAAGTCTGATAGCTAGTATAAATTTCTTGATATGGTCATCAGGAAATCCTGAGGTTTCAGGGTCAAATTTAGGAAGTAGCTTCTCTGGGTGTCGGGGAAGGTTATGTACCCATCCGAGGATGGACAGAGCATCTCTGGCTAACCAAGGTTGATTATTATGAGGTGGTTTTCCCCTTTCTTCATCATGGTGATTTTTATCTTCCATGTCTTCATATCGTTCTGAGTTAAAACCTTCTTCTTCAAAAAATTCATCGGGCTCAGAGTAGTTATTGACCGATGTTTCAGGGATTAGATTAAGAGGATGTTTGATTTCAGTGAGGGAGAAATTTATTAGGTATTCTACCGTGTGCATGAAAACCTGGTCCAGGGATTTGACCACTAGTATGGTTATTTTTTTAATTCGAGGAAGTAATGGAGCTAAGGGCAGCGCACCGATCTGTCGAGTGTATGCTCTTGTGATTCTTCTAAATTGATTCAATTCATCGTGAGGAAGAGCGTAAGGTATATCAGGGAACATGCATTATTCCTTAGGTTGGGGTGAGTTATTTGTTTTAGGAGTACTCAGTGTGTGTGGGATGTCTTGGGAATGACTAGCCATGCATGTCGGTTGTTTTGAATCTACAGGCTGTGTGAGAGATTTTGTAAAAAATAGTGTCATCCATTCATTGTTCAGGCCCTCCTTCTCGCGCCAATTCTGTTGAGGGGTCCTAAATCCATTTAACTCAAAAATAATAACCAAACCCACCACGGAGGCCCAATTAGACTCTGTAGTGTTTAATAGTGGAATGTTTCTCCAGATCTTGCGATCCAGACAAACTAATCGATGGGATTTACATTTTATTGTGAGGGATTTATCCTTCAGTTCAAACGTTCTCTTTTTGTGTTTTCTCTTATGTCGAAATGATATAAGATGAATTCGGTATAAACCAACTAAGTGACAAAGTGGGAACAAACTTAACTACTGGAGAAGAGGTTGAGCTTGAGATAACCTTTTCACTCTAGCATGCAGACAATGATCGTCTACCACATGCCTAGTACTAATACGTTAACTGTGCGGGTATTCCAATTACTAGCTAAGATACAATTGATCAGAAGAAAACATGCATGGGATAAACGATGGCAAGTATAATAATTCACTCAATTCTAATCATCAATCACATAATAACACAACGATTTATTTTCATTATTAAAGATAAGAACTGTAAAACATTGAATGAGATAACATATCAACATATTTAGTAGCTCTTACTCATTACAACATCCATTCATGAGACGAAATAATAAATAATTCTTCTCCACATCCAATCATACACATGTTTGATGAAAAAACACAAACTTGTCTTTGTTCCCATAAAGGACTTCTCAATTAAAGGCAGCTCTGAAATAGTTCTTAACAAAACAAAAAATGAGGGTCTTTGCAACAACCATCAACCTTTAACTAATCGGTCGATGCTCTTGATTATAACATAAAATTAACTAAAAATAGCAATTAAAGTGTAGCTAAGTAAAAAAAAACTCACCACATGGCACTTTATTCTTTCAGTCTCCAAAAGTCATCTAATGGTTTCATTCGAGCGGATGACTCTTCTCGTACTCTGACCACTGGAAAAAATATCCTCGCACGTGTTAGCGTACAAAAACCTGTGCTGATCCATTACGCCGAAAGGATCTCCTTGATCTCTACTACATGTTCCCTATATTTGACTATTTTGGCACTTAACTATTGTAGCATTGTCCGAGATTTGATTGGGTGCTCCATGAACTATCGCACCTGGCCTGGCGCCATATCTGTCACCTTTGATATTTATTCGGCCCATGATGAGTCTTGTTTGCTGTGAGTCTTGACTATGTTGCACAAGTCGAAAAAGTCACCGGGTGTGCCAAACTCAGGGAGGTCGATGTCTTTCATTACCTGGTTGATCTTGTTCTATCTTTTCTCGCACTCGACCCACTTTTCTTGGATTTCCTGATGAGGTTCCCGAGCCATTTTTCCCAATAATCGACCGATTGGTTTATTCAATCAATGTTGCTTTCTTTCAACACCTGAATGTCATGTTCTTCTCTATCTCATCCCTATTGGACTGCACTGATATATTCGACCCTTTCCATGGCTTTTTGTGCTTTCTCGTACCACCTCTCCATATCTTTACACGACGAAAGTACCATGAGGGTGTCTTCCTAAATCTCACCTATCCTTGTAGTGAATAGGTGTCGCTCATCTATAAATTTGTTGTAGGCCTCATGGAATTCGCTCCTTTGGAACACCGTGGCCTCTGTGGTGTCCTGGTAGTATTTCATCAAGTGGCACAAATTTTCCAATTCCTTCAGAGAAACGGGCAGTTCCTTTTCATCTCTTTTAGCTCTGTCCAGGCTGGGATATGTGATTTACATCCCTACACCGATAAGTTTGAATGTCTTAGCATGCTCTGTGTAAATCAAGTTTTCTTCCATGGTGATGAGGATGGAGCAATCTAAAGTGATCCTCCTCTTCTTGGTGGTTATTTAGACGATAGCTTTCCTTTTCTGGTCCTAAGAGATGGAATGTATGTCGGCTACTTCGTCCATGGGTTCAGGGATTTGTTGATCTCCCCAGGTGAGCATATTCCCTAGACTCACGATAGTATATACTTTTTCAAGACTGGGTTCTTGAACTTCCTCCCTATGTTCTGAAGGCTCGGCTTCTATTTTTCACTCATCGGGGAGTTGAGTATCGATTGAAATTGAGGCATTAGGAGTAGGCTCGATGCTTACTTGATCATCGTTCATTGAGATGTTGATTTCCTACTATGTGGCCTCTTCCTTTTGTTCACCCGACCCCGACCTGTCCTTTGGACTGTCCACTTGAGTCTCCGATGCATTGGGCAGCTTAGTCTCTAAGACACTCTCAATTTCCTATTAATTCTATGGAAGACCCTGATTTTGAGCATTAGGAGCTAGGGAATATATCATCTCTGGCTCCTTTTCCTCTTCGATCTGTATGGGGGTCACTAGGGATACCTCCGGGCTCTCTTGCTCATAATAGATGTTTATCAATTCGCTTAAGTTTTTTGGCACACTTGCTCTCCCTAATGTTCTGACTATCTATGGCTAAGTCGAAACACCTTTCGGTGACCCAACCAGTGGCGTTGTGTATTCAGGGTCATCTAACCCGACAATTTCATCAATGTGTCTATTAATTCAGGGCCTCTTGGGCCCATATGGATTTTATATGGGTTATCGACATGGGATCCTGTCATTCCTGAGAGATCTGGGTCATCTTGGAGCTGATCAATTATTAGTTGCACCTATTCTAACATGAGGAAACCCCTTTCCCATGCGTCTTGTGACACAGGGAAACCTATTTCTTGCACCGAGGCTGCTAGGGGGACTTATGTTGCTTCAACCACTATCATTTCCTCTCTGGCCCTAAGGGCCCCTTGAGCCGATTGTTCTAGTATGATCTCTTGTTCAGCCAGTCTCATGGCTTTGAACCTAGTCATTTTAGGGTCCTCCATCCTTGCCACTTCTTCATCCCAATCTTGGGAATTTTCTGTGAAGACTTCACCTTCAAATTTGTCGCGGGCGTATGGTTAGTAGGATGACACTTGTGAGGCATTTTTGAAGACCAGAGCCTTGGGGTCATGCTTGCAGAATCGGTTGGTCTAGAATCTGAAATCTAATTGGCTCAACCCCTCTTGCTTGGATTGAGCGATGTCCTTTACCAGGTAGAAGCCTACATGGAATCCATAGGGTATAAATGCCCATTTTTTTTATCTTTGATCATGGTGGCATTGTAGCCTTGCAGGATGGTCTAGTAGAATATCTCTCCCACTACTATCTGGTCAGGAAAATGCGTTGATAGGAGATGAGGTGCTACGGTGGCCCCAAAAACCGTGATGTAGGTATCACACTCGTCCAGATACTAGTGGTTGAGCTTTGATATCATCTTTTTCGCCGCAACCGATAGCCTCGGGCATTCTTTCTTGAAAATAATAAAGTAAATACATGCGATGAATTCATCGCAGATGATGGAGTAGGAGTTTTTTGTACCTAATCTCCCATAAAATGTTGAAATATACATGGACCGAGAGTTCTCCGACGTGCCAGGTCAGGTTCATGACAGGAAAGATGTTTCTGGCACACATAACATCCAGTAAGTATGAATCCATGTATAAGGTTGGGGTCTCTCCTTCTTTTGGCGTTTGATCTTGTTGTATGAAGATGCTCAGTTGTTTGGAAATGATGGCTCCCCAGTTGAAACCTCTCCCAGAAATGGCCACTATGTAAGCTAGAGGCATCCATGCCTCCAAAAATCTAGAGTTGTCCTTTTCCCCATACAATCGGCAGATTAGATCCATCAGGTAGATGTACGACTCCCTCAAGTTGGCTATATGGTACCATCCGGTGCCCCGGTTGGTGTACTTCTTATATTCTCTTCACCATGAGGCCATTAGTCGGCTGTTGTCGTGGTGCTCATATAATTTCACAAGGAAATATGTATTTAGCCGCTCCTTGGGGTCTCAAAGTTTGTAATATTTCAGGACCTCCACCAGAAGGAACAATCCGACACACCCGCCATTTTAGTTGTTAATCAAACATTTTTTTTTGTCCGTGTGGTCAATGAGCCACTTCAGGATTTATATGTAGGGGAACACTAGAGTTCTTCTTTCTACCATGTGCAGTTACGATTGTTGGATATTCGGAAAAACTTAGTCATCAAGATTTCTCATATCTGGGTCACTATGAGGGATATATTCTGGGGATTCTTCTCGGATGATATTTTTGAAGAGTTCTCCCCAATGTGGGAGTGTTGCCTTGGTACCTATGTGGCCTTTGTATCTCCAAAGGCTAGAGGTTGGGTGAAAACCTTCTTTGTAGATGTCTCAATGACTAGTTTCGGCCTCAGGGTGAACTCTAATTGTTGTGCGGCCCCTGGAGAAGAGCCTTCTCCTACCTCTGGTTCTTTTAGCTTTGACACCCTCAGAGATCACCTAGTGGTCAGATTTCTTGGAGGCATTTTTCCTGCAGTCAAAATAAATATTTCAGAGACTACGTACAGAGAAACACCAAATAATACATATATATGAAGTGTAAGGATGGAAAATCCACAAACTGGTACATACCTATAAATCTTTCCAAACCTGGTTATTTGATACTCATGAGATCTCTGCAGCTTTTGAATTGTCCGTCTCACTTCTCCGGATGCTATGAAACTCCTTTTCATGAAGAATGGCTCTGTTTACAATGGCTCAAGAGAATTTAAAATGGGGAAGAACGTATTATTTCATGTCAACCATTTAATTCGGGTGATGAGTGGAATTCAAACAAATCTGTCATTGAATCTCTGCAACTTGAATTCATCTTGGGTTGATGACGGAGGCACGGAGGGTGATGTGGTCTATCGTTAATTTGAAATGGTCATTTTGATACGCACACAAATCATCAACTAATGCAGTATTTGGAATTAATTAGTGCCTTAAATTCTCTGAATCTAATCATATCTAGCACAAAAATGTCCCATCGTGTCACTTTCTCAGTGGGTGAAACGAGGATCTGGGATGCGCTATGAATGTTTTCGTCAAATTCCTTTGCAAAATATTCGACTCAGTTCGATATCATCGTATAATGTTTATGTGGAAAAACTGACAAGGAGGTGTGACTTGGACCTAGGGAGCCAAAAATGACTCGGGGTAAAACTAGACCGTACGGTTCTCCAATCTGGCAAAGACACGTGATGATGAGGATCGATGACTTAATTCGCCGATATTATTTGGACTCGGGATTTTCTTCACATTGTGCATTCTGAAATAAACACGGTCTTGCCGATGCCGAAAAGGTATATGGGGTAGACGATCGAGGATGAACCTATCACATGTTTTTCTTTGGATTAGCTTCCTTGAAAAACTCCCGATGTCGAAACGCGTCGGGTATCATCTATCAACGATATCATTTCTTTATTCTTTAAAGTTTATACCCTTTTCATTTTATCAATTCCAAAGGGGATCGGCTATCAACGATGTCGGGATGTGATCCTTGTCATGAAACAAACTTCCTATCACTGATACCGGTGAAGATTGGTGCTCGGTGACTAAGGTTTTTCGAGTGATTCTTTTTCACCTTTTAATTCCTTCCGACGCCAAATGTTGAGTGCGTCAGGTGAAGTGTTTTGGCTGTTGATTCCTTATTTAAGTGTTAATACCTTTTAATTCATGGGGTTTCATGAAGTTAAAAAAACCTGAATAGCTAATGAGATTCAAGAGAACAAGAAAATACAAAACATTTCTTAAAAGGAGATCAGATTCAGACATTGCAAAGATCAAGTGGTCCCAAAAAGTAAAAAATGACATAGGATTTTAGGGTGTGTTGATTGATCAACATGTGGTAGGGTCTAAAAACATATTAGGATTTTGCTTCCTCCATACTCTCTTAGGGGGATATGGTGTTTCTTGAGGTTCTTGCCCCCCCTTAAAAATTAGATACTACAATCAAAACACATAACTTTTTTATTCACACACAAACTAGAATTATATTCACATAGATAAATACACGGAAGCTTACCTTGGTTGGGTTGGTGGGCCCTTTATTGTACCAACAAGGTATATTTAAAATAAACTTACAGAATAAATAATTTGGTCACACACATAAATTCCATAAACTAATTCATATCATTACTTAAGTAACATGTGTACAATCAATAGTTTTCTCAGGAATCAAGTCTAAAGCATAATGGTGCTTAATTATGCCTTTGTATATCTATCATCTACAAGCCCCTCTCTTTTAAAGAGAAACATATGTTACAACCAAGGCATGGAGATAACAACAAATGATTGCGTAAATATTACAATTGGTTGATATAACATTTTTCATGCAAACAACCTCATCCTCATGACATGAAGTGCATGAGGATGAAGTGTATTGTGGTCTTCAACAAATAAAGGATGCTCTAGCCAAAAGAATTGTTTCACTCATCAAAATCAAATTCATTCGAAAACCCAAGCCTGTAGTTGCAGAACTAGTATAGGACGCACAAATATGGAACAGGAGGATTTGTACCAAATGTGTAGAGTCAAATACATTCGTACCATACTAGCACAAAAATAGCTACCAGACAAGTTGAGTATTGGATGCATGTAGATAGGTACCAAACAAGGAGGAGTTTTTTCATAAGGTCTTCTTGGATTAATCGAGATAATTAGAGAGAATTTAACATCAATAATTTAATTCCAAATATTAATAAATCACGTAAATCATGATTTAAACATAGGTTACCTCTTGCATACACAAGAATGGCTAAAATACATGTCTTTGAAAAAAATAGGAAAATGGTGCATATGTCTGAGGTAAAGTTGGTCAAGATAGAGGACAAGATAAGGTAATTGGAGGCATAAAAAAGGAGACCCAAAAAACCTCATTCTGATGAAATTATTATTAGAAGATATGTTAAATTTGGTGAAAATATCTTAGCTTGTGATCCTATTCGACATGTGGTCCATCTTTGGCTTGCGATTCATATTCAATGTTTATGCCATCTTTTGTTCCTATTCTGGTTTCTTCTTCAGATGATGATAGTGAGGATGAAAATCCACCTTTTTCTTCTCACCTTCCTCCAATTGTGTCCATTGAACATGAACCTACACTAGTACCACCACTTCCTATATGAGTCTGTTCAACTCGAGAAGTAGTTGGTGATCTTGTCAGTGATCCTACAGATTAGCATTGGAAACATTAACAATTCTAGTGAGCCCATTATCTTTGGGATCAACTTTAACAAGATCATGATCTAGACACATTTGCAGAATCTTCAATCCATCAATATTGGGACACATAAATGAATGAATAGTATTTATTTAATGGTGAATGATACTTGCGATCTTGTACATCTTTCAAAAAGAACAAAACCTTTCAGATGTAAATGGGTGCATAGAAATAAGTATGCATAAGATGTAAGTGTTGAAAGACACAAGGCCTGATCAGTTCGCAAAGGATTCTCTCAAGTTGAAGGCATTGACTATAATGAAACCTTTTCTCTTGTAGCCAAAATTAATTCCATCAACCTTGTTATAGTCATTTCTACCTCACTATTGATGCGGAAAAAATGCCCCATTCCAACATGAGGGAGGATTTCCTAATGGAAGATCGCAATTAGACATACTTTCATTTGGCATGGAAATATCCACCGGTATGTGGGCCTAGTTGTCGCTAACTAAATATATTTCTCTCTGAAGAGAGACTTGTTCATTCAAGTTAGACTAAATCCTAATCAAAGTGCTATTCTACTATTGAAATGCAACTCTATTCTAACAATAACAAAGATAATTTGCAGGTATATAGTTCTACTTATGGAAACAATAAGAGTTCACATTTCACAATAAGAAACCATTCTATCACATCCATTTGAATATATATGACATTGAATATTTACTTGCAACTGATTTCATAATCCATTCAAAATTACTTCCTACAAATCCAGTTGACAAAAGTGACAAATTGCTAACGTCTACAAAGAACAATCAACAATCGTGCACAATTGCATGAATAGACCATGAATTAGATCTTTCTTATATTCATCCTTTAGGAAGAGTTCCTCATAATGAGATACAAGTAAGAGATAAAATCTTTCAAGCCTATCCTCAATACTGATAAAGATTTGTACAAGACCTGATTTAGGATTATCCATCCCCCACATTATTGAGGGTGAAATTGCATTTATAACATTTTTATATCATTGCCCCTTCAAACCATTCCTCTTATGGACTCCTAATCTCTTCTATGTCCCATCCAATTACAACCATTCATCTTTATAGACTCTTTATTTTCTCAACATCTATGTCTTCATTTAGACTCTTCACCTCCTCACACATTCCTATCAAAGCAACAATAATGAAAGTATATAAATTTATTTATATGTGAAAAAGACAAGATATTGATAGCTATATTAATTTAAATACGAGAAATTATTAGTGCCAATTAGGTAAAATAAACTATTTCCAATTGTTCCTTAAGTCTTGAGGTTTACAATGAGTTCTTATTTTTTCGATTTGGCCTTCAGAAACTCAAGTTATGGGCTATGGAAAAATGTGTGGCTAGTATTGAAGAAAAATCGTGCCTCCTATTTTCTCAAAATTTTCATGCATTTCAACTATAAATATGGAATAAATAACTCTACCAACATTTTCATCACTCCTCCATCTTTCCAACCATCCATCTCACACCTAATGTTTCCTTTAGAAACTCGAGTTATGGCTCTTGTAAGTGCACACACAACAACCATTGTTTTCTTCTTTGAGTCAATATTGAACATTATTCTTATAATATTAATCATTTATCCCACATGATTTATGGGAAGTGATTCCAAGTGGTTTATAGTTTTTTTCCCTCCCCATTGTATTTGTATGTGGAGTCAAGAGAGGTATGGAACCTTGAGACTGAGTTAATGTTTTGACGAGAAAATGTAACACCGTGTTTCCCCCTATTTGTAAATATAACTATATTGGCCAAGAGACTATGGAAAAATCAATATGTGTGAATGTTTGATTTGATGGACCTTTGAATAAAAGGTCAATGAATGAAGATTATGCTATATACTAGAAAATGGATAAGTGTTGCATGATTGCTGGAAGGGGGGTGTGCTAAGCGAGACCACGAATGCTATGAAAGAGATGGTGAAGGGGACCAGGAATAGTTGCGTTAACCTCCACTAGACCAGTACTTTTCTGGATTTAATTTCTTAGGATCAGAACAACTCTCAAACCCATGAATTAATTATAGTTAGGATGGTAGGTAGGAAGACCTCCTCGAGAGTTAATGAGGGGATGGGGCAGACCGCCAATTTGTAAGGATTCCAAACCTAACCATGGACTCGAAATTCGAGCCACATGAAATATTTCCGAGGAAGGAAATAAAGGAAGGCATGGTGGGAAGAGGAAGACCTGCGAAGTGTGAAGATATGAGAGACTAAGCTCTCGGGTTCAAGGAAGAACTAGAAAATAGAGTGAGTTCTGATCAGAGGAAATAGAGACTGAGTCAGGAGAAGAAGAGTAACCTTCATCCCTATCTATGATTTAGTAGGGAGAAGGAGAGTAATATTCATCCCTATTTATTACTGAGTCGGGAGAAGGAGAGAAACCTTCATCCCTCTCTATTACCAAGATGGGAGAAGGATAGTAACCTTCATCCCTAACTTTCGTTGAGCTAGAAGAAAAGATTCAATATCAAAGCATCATGACCTAGCTTGAGGGTGGCCAATGGTAAATCCATTAGGAGTGAATGAGCCTATGGTTGGGTGGAAACGAGAACCCCTTTCAGCAGTCACAACAGATCTTTTGGTTCTGTTAAGTCATTTCATGCTTTGTGATTTGAAATGGAATAATGAATGAATGCATGTATGTATACATTGAAGATTGGCCTCTGTATTGACTGATCAAGTGATGTGTATGTATTTATCTCCTTGAGGACTTATGCTTCTGCTTGATTTTCCA
>SNQJ01S0015964.1:23539-39106 GCA_010110895.2 Picea sitchensis | reverse complement strand
CCTAATGGATTTACCACTGGCCTCCCCCGAGCTAGGCCATGATGCTTTGAGATTGATTATTTTATTTCGACTCAGTGAAATTTAGGGACGAAGGTTACTCTCCTTCTCCTGACTGAGTAATATATAGGGACGAAGGTTACTCTCCTTCTCCTGACTTACTCATAGATAGGGACGAAGGTTACTCTCCTTCTCTCAACTTAGTCATAGATAGTGATCTGAACCTGGGGGTGATTAGTTTCCAATAATTGGTTGATTATGTCACTCCTTCAGAAGGGTCAGTTATAGATCGTTTTACTTGAGTGATTTTCAATTAAAGGTAAATTTGAAGTCTTATAAGATTGAATCCAAAGTGAACAAAACCTTCTAAGTTTTCCTTATGTGTTATATGTCATGGTTGTATTTAATATCCTATGTGCGGAAATTCATAGAAAAGCAACATAAGAACATAAGAAACATAATGGATATGACACTTCCCTTGATAATGGAGTTCACCCAGTGTGGGATACCTCTCCAGGTCATGCTCCAAAGCCTGACTTCTTTATTCTCCTCGATGTGATGATGTCTCTCATTTACAAGTTGTAAGGCCAAACTCCCTTTTCAATGATGGAAACAAGAGATCCAAATGTGATCATGAATGTACACAAGTTTCACAAGTTCTCATGCTCATGAGGCATCCATGATGCTGACATGGACATCATTCCCACATATTCAATACATAAAAAGAGGAAGAATAAAAGATGATCCCCATCATCATGGAGCCATGCTCAGATTCAAGCATAAATATGCATACCATACAAAGATCCCGCAAACACGAGTTTTAGAACTACTTCATTGGCCACTTATCATGCAAGTGCCACAATTTCTCTATCACATATAACTTATTGGTTTTATGTGGAAAAGGAGAAGAAAACAAGATATAGAAGGAATAAGTTGATCATGTTTCCTTGTTGTAGCCTCTCCATGCTTCTTCAGACCTGTAACACGCATGTTATGCTGCAACATTTAATGAAAAAACAACATAATGAAAAGCATGCTTACATTGGCTTCTCCAAAATTTAGCTTGTTGATCTGGAGCTCTACTACAAAAAAAGACTTTGACATTGAATTCGCGTCGTCGAATTACCTAAAAATGATTGTCAAGTTATCTTCATCAGACACAATCAACTTCTGGCCCTTTCTGGACCTCATGCCTTGATCTGCATGCAATTATGATCAATTAATGCACTGAACCCTGCATAGAAATCTGTGCCTAGACAAAATTGGACGAACTGGTGCACTCCTCTCTCGTGCATTAGTGAAAATGGGTTCTTAAGTAAAAAATCCAGCGGATATTCCAACTAAGGTCATTGGTCCTGTTGGTTGGCGCGCAAGTATTAAGGCGTGTGGGTAGGGGGGAGGTCCCGAGGTCAAACCCGCGGGCCTCCCTTTTAGTGCATTTTTTATAGTGGGACCACCAGATATAGCGATACCTTCGCTAGATATGGTGGGGTCCGCTATATTCTATATTTTTTTTAAATTTAGAAACATGTCCTCATTGGGAATTTTAGGGGTGCAACGTGGCACCCTTTGATTGGGCCACATGGCACCAAACTATTGGGCCCTGTTATCCAGTCATGTGCCATGCAACTACTAACTTTACCTTCCACGTCATCTTGTATGGACTGCCATGTCATTGTACAGAATACCATGTCACTTGCCACGCCACTATACAGATTGCCACGTCATCCTGCCACATCACTATACAAAATGCCATGTCATTGTATGGATTTCCACATGGCATGATCCGATTGGTCCACGAATCGATCTGAAAATGCCAAAAATGGGTGACACGTGGAAGCCTCTGGTGTTTCCACATCATCATGATGACGTCAGCATGACACGTGTCACCTTTCTACTCTTTCCATGTGTACTATATGGATGATGAAGTCATATGTACAGATGCTGATGTCAGCAGTACGGATGTTGACTCATTCCCTATTGACTGGGCTAGGTTGACCAAACTTTGACCACAAATATCTTTCAATCAGTAACTCCTTTTGATGACTCGTTTGCATCGTTGGAAAGATTGTGATGCACTCTTCGCGATCATGCCATTTTCATTGAGTTTTGGGAACTTTGAATATTTCCCTTTCTCTTCCTACTGAGGCCATGTTGAGCCTCTTGGGACACTTCTGAAACTTTTGTGATGTTCCCTATATCCATTTGGATCACGCCTCCCAACTGAAAGGACTTTTGTTCCCCAAAAGTGTTTACATTATAAGTTTCATGTCCATTGGACTTACAATAAGAAACCCATACCCAAACTATCTCACAAGGCCTAACAATATTAACATGTGTCAGAAAAGAAGTGATCAACAATTATAAATTTTACATAATACCCTTCTATGGTGTTTGAATCACAACATGTGATTTATAAAGATGGACACTCTCGACTAACTCAAGGATTTTCCCATTCGTTCAGCCATTATATCGAACATGTCAAGGATTTCTTATACCTTGGTGAGTTTCCTCTGGATTTAGACTGGCAAGAAGAGTTGGTCTCAACTCTGCCATTGTGATTCTCATATCTCCCTCGAGATGTCTCGAATCCTCGATCATGAGAAGTTGTGCTCTCAACCTACACTAAATCAATTTCATCTCCTGATGAACTGTTGACTTCTAGAGTCTCAGTGACTATCCTGGGGTCTTCTTCCCGAATGGTTTTGGAGCTTTCTCCAACATCCTTTGGGACATATCCTATTCCGGCATATCTAGGCCAAATCACTGCCTCAATGGGATGTACAATACCTTGGCCATTAGCTCCAAGGCCTCCTCCTTCATATCCCATTTTTCTCATCAAATTTAGGTCGATGCAAGAAGCATGTTGTTCAAGGATTTCAAAAAATCATCGACGTTGATCAAGAAAGGAACTACACATGGTTTATTTACCTCCACCTCAAACTGGGACTCTTGATCTGCTTCTTGAGATGTGTCCAGTTGTTCCTGGTAAGAAGGATCAATGGAAGATGCTTCTAGGAATCCTCCTTGGTTTCTAGATGCATGTAGGTCATCTTCATTTGCTTGAAAAAGTGTGCATTCATTTGCATTGTCATGCTCGCTCCCATGACTAGTGAAGTTGCCATGGTCACACAATGGTCTTATCACTGTCTCATTCATAGAGCCTTCCCTTGTCTGCATATTCATGGCTTGCAACTTCTCTTGCAACCTTTGGTTCTCTTCTTCTGCAACATGCAACAATGTCTTCAATCCAGCATTCTCAGCTTGAAGCATTTAGTTGAGATCTTGAAGCTCATCGAACCATGACTGTTTTGGCGATATTTCCATCCTTAGCTTCAACACCTGCAATCGATATCAAGCCTTCTCTGATACCACATGATCTGAACCTGGGGGTGATTAGTTTCCAATAATTGGTTGATTATGTCAGTCCTTCAGAAATATCAGTTATAGATCGTTTTACTTGAGCGATTTGCAATTAAAGGTAAAGTTGAAGTCTTATAATCTTGAATCCAAAGTGAATAAAAACTCCTAGTTTTCCTTATGTTTTATATGTCATGATTGTATTTAATATCCTATGTGTTGAAATTCATAGAAAAACAACATAAGAACATAAGACACATAATGGATATGACACTTCCCTTGATAACGGAGTTCACCTAGTGTGGGATACCTCTCTGGGTCATGCTCCAAATCCTGACTGCTTTATTCTCCTTGTTGTAATGTTGTCTCTCCTTTAAAAGTTGTAAGGCCAAAGTCCCTTTTCAGTGACGGCAACAAGATATCGGAATGTGATCAGGAATGTATACAAGCTTCACAAGTTCTCCTGCTCATGAGTCATGCATGATGCTGACATGGACATCATTCCCACATACTCCATACATAAAAGGAGGAAGAATAAAACATGATCCCCATCATCATGGATCCATCAAGTGCCTTAGATCTGTTTCTCAGATCCAAGCAGAAATACGTAGCCCATACAAAGATCCTGCAACCATGAGATTTAGAACTACTTCATTGGCCACTTATCATGCAAGTGCCACAATTTCTCTATCACATATAACTGATTGGTTTTATGTGGAAAAGGAGAAGAAAATAAGATATAGAAGGAATAAGTTGATCATGTTGCCTTGTTGTAGCCTATCCATGCTCCTTCAAACCTGTAACACACATGATATGCTGCAACATTTAATGAAAAAACAACATAATGAAAATCATGCTTACATTGGATTTTCTAGAACTTAGCTTGTTGATGTGAATCTATGCTGCAAAAGCATACCTCGCCATTGGATTTCGATCACCGAATTACCTAAAAATGACTATCAATTCGTCTCCATCGAACACAGTCACCTTTCTAAACGTCCTGCCTCAATCCATGTGCAATTATGGGAAATTAATGCACTGAACCATGCATGGAAATCCGTGACAGTACGGACCTGGGAGAAATGGTGTGCTCCTCCCTTGTGCATTGGTGAAAATGGGTTCTTAAGTAAAAAACTCGACGAATATTCCAGCTAAGGTCGTTGGTCGAGTTGGTTGGCACTCAAGTATTAAGGTGTGTGGGTATGGGGGAGGTCTTGGTGTCAAACCCGTGGGCCACCCTTTTAGTGAATTTGTTACAGTCACTTATAATGTTGTAGGTCAGCCTTCTAAGTTTGGGAGGACTGTCATATATAGTGGGACTTCCGCTAGATATGGCAGGGTCCACTATATTGTTTTTTTTTTTAAAATTCAGAAACATGCCCTCATTGGGAATTTTAGTGGTGCCACATGGTGCCCTCTAATTGGGCAATGTGGATCCTATCTATCGGCCCCTTTTTTCCAATCGCCTGCCACATAGTTGTTGATTGTACCTTACACATCAACTGCCATGTCATCTTGTATGAACTGCAACACCAATTCCCAAGTCACTGTACGGACTGCCATGTCAGCCTGCCATGTCATTGTACGGAATTCCACGTAAACCTGCCACATCACTGTATAGACTTCCATTTCACTGTATGGAATACCACGTGGCACAATCTGATTGGTCCACAGATCGACCTGAAAATGCCAAAAATGGGTGGCACGTGGTAGCCTCTAGTGCTGCCACGTCATCATGTTGACGTCAGCATGACATGTGTCATCTTTCCAATCTAGACACGTGTGTTGTACGAATGTTGATTTCATATGTACGGATGTTGACGTCAACAGTACGGATGGTGACTCATCCCCTGCTGACTATGCTAAGTTGACCAAACTTTGACCAAAAATATCTTTCAATCTGTAACTCTGTTTGACGAGTCGTTTATGTCGTTGGAAATATTGCGATGCACTCTTCGCGATCATGTCATTTTATCTAAGTTTTGTGATCTTTTAATTTTACCCTTTCTTTGCCCATTGAGGCCATTCTGAGTCTCCTGGCACACTTTTGAAACTTTCATCATGTTCCCTAGATCCATCCGGATCAAATAGTGACGTAGGTTACTCTCCTTCTCGTGACTGAGTCTCTATATCCCGTGATCAAAACTCTATTTTCTTGTTCTTCCTCAAACCTGAGAGCTTAGTCTCTCGTCTCTGCACTCTTTGCAGGTCTTCCTCTACCCACCACGCCTTCCTTCCTTTCCTTCCTTAACCAGATTATGTGTGGCCTGAATTCCCAGTTTGTGGTTAGGTCGGGGATCCTTACAGATGGGTGTTCTGCCCCATCCCCTCATTAACTCTGAAGGAGGTCTTCCCACCTACCATTCTAACTGTAATTCATTCTTGGGTCAGAGGGTTGTTCTGATCCTGAGCAATTAAATCCAGCAAAGTACTGGTTTGGTGGAGGTTAACACAACCATTCTTATTCCCCTTCACCATATCTTTGATAGAATTTTTGGTCTCTCTCAGCACACCCCCCTTCTAGAAGTCATGCAACACTTATCCATTTTCTAGTAAATAACATAATTTACATTCATGGACCTTTTATACAAAGGTCCATCAAATCAAACATTCACACATATTGAGTTTTCCATAGTCTCTTGGACAATATATTTATATTTACAAACTGGGGGAAACAAGGTGTTATAATTCCCTCCCCCTTAACATAACATTGTCCTCGATGTTCTATTTGTCAATATACTGTGTATATACATAAGTAAACAAAATTAGATATGCATGTCTCATGGCATCCTCCATTTCCCACGTAGCCTCATCTGGGTAAATTTGTTTCCATTGCACCTTGACCTATGCAATGGTTTGGTTCCTAATTGAGGTTTCCTTCCTGTCTAATATGCATTGAGGTTCTGGAAGGAATTCTCCTTCCGACTCCACCTGGATCACATACTAGTCAATTATATGATTAGAATCATGTACATATTTCTTCAATAATGAAACATGGAAAAAATTATGTGCCTTTATTGTGGGAGGGAGTGCTATCCTATATGCTACATGTCACACTCTATCTAAGAATTCAAAGGGTCCACAATACCGAGGTGCCAGATTGGCAAAATCTCCCATTCTCAGGGAACTCTTCCTGGGCCTAATTCTAAGATAGACATGGTCTCCTGTCTTGAACTCTCTGGTAGTTCTCTTTTTTTCGGTGTAACTCTTTTATCTATCCTGAGAAATTTTTAGATTTTGCTTTATCTAAATCACTTTTGGTTCCATTTCTTTCATCATGTCGAGTCCGATTGTAATTCTATCCACTCGATTACTCTAGCTGATTGGAATCTTTCATTGTCTACCATGGAGAGCTTCAAACCGACTCATCTTTAGTGACTCTTGATAATTGTTGGTGTAGGAAAATTCTACCAATGGAAGGTAGTCTTCCCACTTCTTAGGCTGATGCATTACATGCATCCTTAACATGTCTTCTAATATTTGGTTTACTCTTTATGTCATTCCATCAGTCTGAGGGTGATAGGATTTCCTAAAAAACAATTTAGTCTCAAAACCATCCATTAAAGACTTCCAAAATCCTGAAGTAAATTTGTGTCTCT
This sequence comes from Picea sitchensis, assembly GCA_010110895.2. NCBI lineage: Eukaryota > Viridiplantae > Streptophyta > Pinopsida > Pinales > Pinaceae > Picea > Picea sitchensis. The sequence continues at coordinate 32,150 of SNQJ01S0015964.1, read as the reverse complement.
GTCAGATACAATATCCCTAGGAATGCCATGCAGTCTGAATATATCCTTCATGAATATGCTAGCAATATCTATTGCCTTTCATGTTGACTTGATAGGAACGAAGTGAGCAGACTTGCTCAATTTTTCTACCACTATCATGATGGCATCATTCTGCTTGGATGATTTTGGTAATCCGGTAATGAAATCCATGGAGATGGTTTCCCATTTCCATTATGGAATTGCTAGAGGTTGTAACAACCCCACTAGGTGCCAGTGTTCTACCTTAACTTGTTGGCATTCTAGACAATTAGGTAGATAGTCAGCTATGTCATTTTTCAATCCAGGCCAATAGATTTGTTTCCTAGTGGCCGTGATCAGTTTCTCATAACCTAGGTCACCAGTATATGGTCTCTTGTGTATTTAATCCATTATGAACCAATTCAGTTCGTCACAACTTGGAATATACAATATTTGTTTGTAGGTCAATAGGCCTTCATCCAACATCTTATCGCCTTCATACTTTAACCCTATGGTATCTTACTTTAGGTATGACATCACGGTCTTGAAGAATGCATATGTTTCTTGTGCATTCCTGACTCTCTCTCTGACATTCGCTTCATAGGTGCTTACCGCTACCAGGTGAATCATTTTAACACTTTTGCTAAGGGAATCAACCACCCTATTTTATTTTCCTTTGATGTGTTTGATTTCGAAATCAAACTCACTAAGGAGATCCATCCACCTAGCTTGTCTAGCATTGAGCTTTGTTTGATCGAACAGGTGCCTCAACCAACAATGGTCTATCATAAGTACAAATCTCCTACCTAGGAGGTAATGCCTCCACATTTTTAAGGCATACACTATGGCAACCAACTCTAGATCATGGGACACATAATTGATTTCAAGCTCATTCAATTTTCTAGATTCGTAGAAAATTACAAGCCCTTCTTGCATAAGGACTCCTCCGATTCCTTCCTTATAGGCATTTGTACACATGAGGAAGTCAACATCAGGTTCTGCAATCTTCAACATTGGTGCATGGGTTAGAACATATTTCAGTTCCTGAAATCTTTCTTCACATTCTAATGTCCAAGTGAATTTAACCCCATTTTTCTGAAGTGAAGTGATTGGACAACCGATTTTCTTTTATGAACCTCCTATAGTATCCTGCTAAGCCCATAAAAGATATGATATTAGATACATCCTTTGAGGTAGGCCATTCCATGATAGGTCTTATATTTTCAAGGTCTACTGCCACTGCTTCTTCAGAAATGACATGGCCTAAGTAATGGACTTGCTTCTGGGAAAAGTCACACTTGCTAAACTTAGTGTAGAGCTAATGCTCTCTTAGTACTTGTAGCACTAATTTAAGATGGTCTTCATGCTCCTCTATGTTCTTAGATTAGATTAGGATATCATCAATGAAAACCAATACAAATATGTCTAGGAATTTGTTGACTACATTATTCATCAAGCACATAAAAGTTGTGGGGGAATTAGTTAATCCAAATGGCACCACCACAAATTCATAGTGACCATACCTTGTCCTGTAGGTTGTTTTGTGGATGTCTTCATCCTTGATTCAGACTTGATGGTATCGATACCTTAAGTCAATCTTTGAGAAAATGGAAGCACCCCTTAATTGGTCGAACAATTCATCGATTATTGGCAAGGGATACTTGTTCTTTATAGTTGTCTTATTGAGTTTTCTATAGTCTATGCACAGTCGAAGTGTGCCATATTTATTTTTCACAATCAAGGTTGATGCTCCCCATGGAGACACACTGGGCTGAATGTATCCTGTGTTCATCATATCCTTTAGTTTTAGCTTGAGCTCAATTATCTCTGGTGTACTCATCCTATAGGGAATTCTAGACATTGGTACTGCTCTTGGTGAATGTTCTATCGAGAAGTCAATGCCTCTTCTCAAAGGTAGACCCGGTACTTCTTCTAGAAACATGTCTCTATACTCTCTTAATATGGGTTGGTCCTCTAGGTTTGGATTTTCATCCTCAACGAATTCCAACGCCTGTATTACATATAGAGAACATCCCTTTCTGCAATAATTTTTCATTTGAAGGGATGATATTCGTCTCACTGAGACACGCTTTTGAATCCCTTGGAGAGTTATTTTTCTCCCTTCTTCATTTTCACACTCTAAGGTCTTATGTTAATAGTACAACTTGGTTTTATAAGGGGATAACCAATCCACACCAATCAACAGGTCATAAGGTCCTAGGGGAAGTATATTAACGGTTTCTTGGGTGGGTAATCCATCCATAATGAATTGGCAAGCTGGTATGACCTCTCCTACTTTTCTTTTGGTGCCAGTGGCTAGTTGTACCAACCATCGCTTAACATGTCTAAATGGTTGTAGTTTACACTTATCAACAGTCTGAGGGGATACATAACTCAAATTATAACTAGGGTCAATTAAAATAGAAACCAAATGTTTGGAAATCATATCTTCCATCTCCACCACTGAAGCTTGGTGGTCGGATTGTTTATTATCCACTGACTACTTGAGTGCTGAAAAAACACTTGTTGTTAACTAACAGTCTATTAGTTCATGTATATTTCTTAAATACACACAAAGTAGAAATTTTTCATTCTTTTCTTCAACAAAAGTTTAACTAGATTCTTTAGTAAAGAGGTAAGACAGGGTGTCACCCTTAAACTACTTTAAAATATTGTTTTTACACAACTCGTCCATGAGCCCAAGAAGTCCAAGTGTTGTAACCATGCTCTGATACCAATTTGTAACCCCCCCAACCCCTAAGTATCTTTCCTAGGGATGGGGCATCAAAATTTGTTCTCCTTAACATCTCAAATCCTATGTCTGAGGTCTTCATCCTCTTCTACTTACCCATAGCATTCTAATGACTTCTACCAAGATCAAATCCGAGCTTTGGGTTGCAAGTTATGGCTTCCCAAATATCTTTGTGCGTTCTCGCCTCATGTTGTAGCCAATTCTTCTATAGGAACAATCCTCCGGAACCACAGAAACAGGATCAACGGTCCTTGTTTCTCACTGAGATCTACAACCCAGTTTCTTCCTTCGAAAATACAGTCCAAAAATCCTTTGAAGTGGCTTTCTAATGGAATGGACCTCTTTCTTCCATGCATCCCCTTGCTAATCAACGATGCACGCTTCTCCTTTAAGATCAATTAACCACAACAATTTTGGGCTTCAATGCTTCAGGAAATTATGAACAACCACCAGGCGAATCCTCCAGAGTGTAAACTCTCTGAAGTTCACAATCCAACACCATGTGTCCTCAAAGAATTGACAGTTCTGATTCACTTTGGGACTCCAGGATTCAGCAGTTCCCGAGTCTTCACACACGCGAATATACAGAGTGAAATCCTTCTGGAGTATCATATATCCTCACACACGTCCTTAACTACTAATGGTTACGATGAACTCCGATGCTTCATCCTTCAGGATTTATCAACTCTTACAATGAGCCTTCCTTTGGAGTGACAGATCCCTTGGCACCTGTCCTCTAAGATCGAAAACTCAGCTGAATTCTGGGCTCCAGGCCTTCGGGAGATCTTGTTCCATTTTTCTCTGAAGGGGATATCCTCCTAAGTAACAGATCACCTGCGATGCATCCCCAAATGATGGACAGTTGATATCCTCTCTGTTACTCCAGGCTTCAGGGATTTTTGAAGCACCAAGCTTCAAATCCTCTAGAGTGGCTCTCCTTCAGAGTTAACGATATACTGACACGCATCCCGGTTTATGGGCGGTTCATATCTTCTCCATCTCCCTACAACTTCAGGGGTCTTCAACCTTTTACGCATGCTTCCTTCTAGTGTGTTAAACTTATGGAGTACAAGATCTAGTGCCATGTGTCTCCCGACGACATCGGCTAGGATGGACTCCAACACTTTGGGCCTTCTGGATTCTCTACAATATTATACCCCAATTCCTGTGGAGTCCAAAGTCCTAGACTCCCATAGTTTTGGTCACTTCACCAAACACTTTTGACAGGTGGGCACATACCACGACCTAACACATGGAAGGGCTAGGGGAGAAACGTGCCCTCATCAAGGGGAAACACATGTCATGTTCCAGTAGGTATATAGAATATGTGATACACACGAATCCAGGTGACACATGGCACGTATATCGTGGGTCCACATCACCCTAGGTGGCATCACTACACCACGTCACTCTGTAATGACAACCTTCTAACATCTCTCAGATCTCACGGTCGAGATCTGGACACATAGACTTATAGATTTACGGCTCTCGTTGCTTCAAGGATTCAATTTTTGGGAGTTTTGTGATGAAAACTCCTCCTTTCTCCCGAATTTGGTCAGCGTCGGGCTGACCATAGCCTAGATATGACAGTTAGGAAGAGTCCTGAAGCATCCTCAAATCAATGGCTCTTGTCACTTCGAGCTTCAGCGTTTGGGAGTTTTGTGATGAAAACTCCTCATTTCTTCCAAAGTTGGTCAACACTGGGCTGACTACATCTTAAATAATATGGCTAGGAAAGAACCCAAAAGGTTCCCTAGATCTACGATCCACATTACTTCACGAATTCAGGCTTCAGAAGTTTTCGACATTACAACATCCCCGTTCTCCCGAAGCGGTCAATGCCAGGATGACTTCGTCATAGATTTGACGGCTATGAGAGAACCTGAAGGATCCCCAGATCAATGGTCCTGGTCACTTCATGGCTCCAGCCTTCGGGGATTTTGGCTTCACTGCCACTCCATTTTCGTGAAGCGGGACTTCGTCGAAGTACCATGTGTGGGTCCCTTCTACTAAATGATTGGACGGTAGGCGGGGCTCCTAACGATATCCACAAAATCTACGACTCTCCTTCACTTATTAACTTCAACTTTCAGGTAGTTTGATGATATATCATCTCTATCCTTCCAAAGTGAAACTTCGCCAAAGTACCATACGCAAAACCTTCCACTAGACGATTAGATAGTGGATAAGGGGCCCCAATGGACTCCCGAGATCAACGACTCACAACCTTTCGTGAATCCAGAATTTGGGTAATTTTGACTGTTGTGAAGTTTGACATACCAGGGCTTCGATCTTTTGAAGCTCTGAATCCATCAAGGGCTAGCTCCTTTCAAACTTAGCGCAGGGTTCCTAGACCCTGGACGTATCAACCCTCTTATGAATCTCGGGCTATAAGCTCTACTCTTAGACGAGATTTGGTTAAGGTCATGAATGTGAGCCTAAGGTCTCTTAGGCTACTTGTTTGAAGGAAGTGCCTTCCTAGTTCACAGAACTTTAAGTTCTGAAATAGGGCGGGGTAATATTGTGGAATTACCAAGATAGTAGTAGTTCCAAGAGGGTTGGTCTCACTCTAGAAATTTGAGGTAACTCCCTGGGAAAAACACCTTCAAGGGTTAAATTGGAGCATATGGAAAATCAAGCAGAAGCATAAGTCCTCAAGGAGATAAATACATACACATCACTTGATCAGTCAATACAGAGGCCAATCTTCAATGTATACATACATGCATTCATTCATTATTCCATTTCAAATCACAAAGCATGAAATGACTTAACAGAACCAAAAGATCTGTTGTGACTGCTGAAAGGGGTTCTCGTTTCCACCCAACCATAGGCTCATTCACTCCTAATGGATTTACCATTGGCCACCCTCAAGCTAGGTCATGATGCTTTGATATTGAATCTTTTCTTCTAGCTCAACGAAAGTTAGGGATGAAGGTTACTATCCTTCTCCCATCTTGGTAATAGAGAGGGATGAAGGTTTCTCTCCTTCTCCCGACTCAGTAATAAATAGGGATGAATATTACTCTCCTTCTCCCTACTAAATCATAGATAGGGATGAAGGTTACTCTTCTTCTCCTGACTCAGTCTCTATTTCCTCTGATCAGAACTCACTCTATTTTCTAGTTCTTCCTTGAACCCGAGAGCTTAGTCTCTCATATCTTCACACTTCGCAGGTCTTCCTCTTCCCACCATGCCTTCCTTTATTTCCTTCCTCGGAAATATTTCATGTGGCTCGAATTTCGAGTCCATGGTTAGGTTTGGAATCCTTACAAATTGGCGGTCTGCCCCATCCCCTCATTAACTCTCGAGGAGGTCTTCCTACCTACCATCCTAACTATAATTAATTCATGGGTTTGAGAGTTGTTCTGATCCTAAGAAATTAAATCCAGAAAAGTACTGGTCTAGTGGAGGTTAACGCAACTATTCCTGGTCCCCTTCACCATCTCTTTCATAGCATTCGTGGTCTCGCTTAGCACACCCCCCTTCCAGCAATCATGCAACACTTATCCATTTTCTAGTATATAGCATAATCTTCATTCATTGACCTTTTATTCAAAGGTCCATCAAATCAAACATTCACACATATTGATTTTTCCATAGTCTCTTGGCCAATATAGTTATATTTACAAATAGGGGGAAACACGGTGTTACATTTTCTCGTCAAAACATTAACTCAGTCTCAAGGTTCCATACCTCTCTTGACTCCACATACAAATACAATGGGGAGGGAAAAAAACTATAAACCACTTGGAATCACTTCCCATAAATCATGTGGGATAAATGATTAATATTATAAGAATAATGTTCAATATTGACTCAAAGAAGAAAACAATGGTTGTTGTGTGTGCACTTACAAGAGCCATAACTCGAGTTTCTAAAGGAAACATTAGGTGTGAGATGGATGGTTGGAAAGATGGAGGAGTGATGAAAATGTTGGTAGAGTTATTTATTCCATATTTATAGTTGAAATGCATGAAAATTTTGAGAAAATAGGAGGCACGATTTTTCTTCAATACTAGCCACACATTTTTCCATAGCCCATAACTTGAGTTTCTGAAGGCCAAATCGAAAAAATAAGAACTCATTGTAAACCTCAAGACTTAAGGAACAATTGGAAATAGTTTATTTTACCTAATTGGCACTAATAATTTCTCGTATTTAAATTAATATAGCTATCAATATCTTGTCTTTTTCACATATAAATAAATTTATATACTTTCATTATTGTTGCTTTGATAGGAATGTGTGAGGAGGTGAAGAGTCTAAATGAAGACATAGATGTTGAGAAAATAAAGAGTCTATAAAGATGAATGGTTGTAATTGGATGGGACATAGAAGAGATTAGGAGTCCATAAGAGGAATGGTTTGAAGGGGCAATGATATAAAAATGTTATAAATGCAATTTCACCCTCAATAATGTGGGGGATGGATAATCCTAAATCAGGTCTTGTACAAATCTTTATCAGTATTGAGGATAGGCTTGAAAGATTTTATCTCTTACTTGTATCTCATTATGAGGAACTCTTCCTAAAGGATGAATATAAGAAAGATCTAATTCATGGTCTATTCATGCAATTGTGCACGATTGTTGATTGTTCTTTGTAGACGTTAGCAATTTGTCACTTTTGTCAACTGGATTTGTAGGAAGTAATTTTGAATGGATTATGAAATCAGTTGCAAGTAAATATTCAATGTCATATATATTCAAATGGATGTGATAGAATGGTTTCTTATTGTGAAATGTGAACTCTTATTGTTTCCATAAGTAGAACTATATACCTGCAAATTATCTTTGTTATTGTTAGAATAGAGTTGCATTTCAATAGTAGAATAGCACTTTGATTAGGATTTAGTCTAACTTGAATGAACAAGTCTCTCTTCAGAGAGAAATATATTTAGTTAGCGACAACTAGGCCCACATACCGGTGGATATTTCCATGCCAAATGAAAGTATGTCTAATTGCGATCTTCCATTAGGAAATCCTCCCTCATGTTGGAATGGGGCATTTTTTCCGCATCAATAGTGAGGTAGAAATGACTATAACAAGGTTGATGGAATTAATTTTGGCTACAAGAGAAAAGGTTTCATTATAGTCAATGCCTTCAACTTGAGAGAATCCTTTGCGAACTGATCAGGCCTTGTGTCTTTCAACACTTACATCTTATGCATACTTATTTCTATGCACCCATTTACATCTGAAAGGTTTTGTTCTTTTTGAAAGATGTACAAGATCGCAAGTATCATTCACCATTAAATAAATACTATTCATTCATTTATGTGTCCCAATATTGATGGATTGAAGATTCTGCAAATGTGTCTAGATCATGATCTTGTTAAAGTTGATCCCAAAGATAATGGGCTCACTAGAATTGTTAATGTTTCCAATGCTAATCTGTAGGATCACTGACAAGATCACCAACTACTTCTCGAGTTGAACAGACTCATATAGGAAGTGGTGGTACTAGTGTAGGTTCATGTTCAATGGACACAATTGGAGGAAGGTGAGAAGAAAAAGGTGGATTTTCATCCTCACTATCATCATCTGAAGAAGAAACCAGAATAGGAACAAAAGATGGCATAAACATTGAATATGAATCGCAAGCCAAAGATGGACCACATGTCGAATAGGATCACAAGCTAAGATATTTTCACCAAATTTAACATATCTTCTAATAATAATTTCATCAGAATGAGGTTTTTTGGGTCTCCTTTTTTATGCCTCCAATTACCTTATCTTGTCCTCTATCTTGACCAACTTTACCTCAGACATATGCACCATTTTCCTATTTTTTTCAAAGACATGTATTTTAGCCATTCTTGTGTATGCAAGAGGTAACCTATGTTTAAATCATGATTTA
>SNQJ01S0015964.1:12683-23489 GCA_010110895.2 Picea sitchensis | reverse complement strand
TTACTGTCCATATGATGTATGATTGGTTGATGACACATGAAGAAATCTTAATAATTATTTAAAAGGCATAAAATTGTTTAAGCTTATAAACAACTGATTCACCCCCCCCCTCTCAGTTGTTCTAGTCTTTCCAACAATGGTTTCCCATTTCCATTATGGAATTGGTATAGGTTGTAACAACCGCACTGGGTGCCAGTGTTCTACCTTAACTTGTTGGCATTCTAGACAATTAGCTAGATAGTCAGCTATGTCATTTTTCAATCCAGGCCAATAGAATTGTTTCCTAGTGGCCGTGATCATTTTCTCATAACCTAGGTGACCAGTATATGGTCTCTTGTGTAGTTAATCCATTATGAACCTCTTCAAGTCATCACAACTTGGAATATACAATCTATGTTTGTAGGTCAATAGGCCTTCATCCGACATCTAATCGCCTTCATACTTTAACCTTGTGGTATCTTACTTTAGGTATGACATCACGGTCTTGAAGAATGCATATGTTTCTTGTGCATTCCTGACTCTCTCTCTGACATTCACTTCACAGGTGCTTACCGCTACCATGTCAATCATTTTAACACTTCTGCTAAGAGTATCAACCACCCTATTTTATATTCCTTTGATGTGTTTGATTTCGAAATCAAACTCACTAAGGAGATCCATCCACCTAGCTTGTCTAGCATTGAGCTTTGTTTGATCGAACAGGTCCCTCAACCAACAATGGTCTATCATAAGTACAAATCTCCTACCCAGGAGGTAATGCCTCCACATTTTTAAAGCATGCACTATGGAAGCCAACTCTAAATCATGGGACACATAATTGATTTCATGCTCATTCAATTTTCTAGATTCGTAGAAAATTCAAGCCCTTCTTGCATAAGGACTCCTCCAATTCCTTCCTTATAGGCGTTTGTACACATGAGGAAGTCAACATCAGGTTATGCAATATTCAACATAGGTGCATGGGTTAGAACATATTTTAGTTCCTGAAATATTTATTCGCATTCTAATGTCCAAGTGAATTTAACCCCATTTTTCTGAAGTGAAGTGATTGGACAACCAATTTTCTTTTATGAACATCCTATAGTATCCTGCTAAGCCCATAAAAGATATGATATTAGATACATCCTTTGGGGTAGGCCATTCCATGATAGATCTTATATTTTCAAGGTCTACTACCACTCCTTCTTCAGAAATGACATGGCCTAAGTAATGGACTTGCTTCTGGGAAAAGTCACACTTGCTAAACTTAGTGTAGAGCTAATGCTCTCTTAGTACTTGTAGCACTAATTTAAGATGGTCTTCATGCTCCTCTATGTTCTTAGATTAGATTAGGATATCATCAATGAAAACCAATACAAATATGTCTAGGAATTTGCTGAGTACATTATTCATCAAGCACATAAAAGTGGTGGGGGAATTGGTTAATCCAAATGGCACCACCACAAATTCATAGTGACCATACCTTGTCCTGGAGGTTGTTTTGTGGATGTCTTCATCCTTGATTTGGACTTGATGGTATCGATAACTTAAGTCAATCTTTGAGAAAATGGAAGCACCCCCTAATTGGTCGAACAATTCATCGATTATTGGCAAGGGATACTTGTTCTTTATAGTTGTCTTATTGAGTTTTCTATAGTCTATGCACAGTCAGAGTGTCCCATCTTTATTTTTCACAAACAAGGTTGGTGCTCCCCATGGAGACACACTAGGCTGGATGTATCCTGTGTTCATCATATCCTTTAGTTTTAGCTTGAGCTCAATTATCTCTGGTGTACTCATCCTATAGGGCATTCTAGACACTAGTACTTCTCCTGGTGAATGTTCTATCGAGAAGTCAATGCCTCTTCTCAAAGGTAGACCTGGTACTTCTTGTAGAAACATGTCTCTATACTCTTTTAATATGGGTTGGTCCTCTAGGTTTGGTTTTTCATCCTCAACAGATTCCAACGCATGTATTACATATATAGAACATCCCTTTCTACAATAATTTTTCATTTGAAGGGATGATATTTGTCTCACTGAGACATGCTTTTGAATCCCTTGGAGAATTATTTTTCTCCCTTCTTCATTTTCACACTCTAAGGTCTTATGTTAATAGTACAACTTGGTTTTATAAGGGGATAACCAATCCACACTAATCAATAGGTCATAAGGTCCTAGGAGAAGTATATTAAGGGTTTCTTGGTTGCGTAATCCATATATAATGAATTGGCAAGCTGGTATGACCTCTCCTACTTTTATTTTGGTGCCACTGGCCAGTTGTACCAACCATCGCTTAACATGTCTAGATGGTTGTAGTTTACACTTATCAACATTCTGAGGGGATACATAACTCAAATTATAACTAGGGTCAATTAAAATGGAAACCAAATGGTTGGAAATCATATCTTCCATATCCACCACTGAATCTTGGTGGTCGGATTGTTTATTATCCACTGACTACTTGAGTGCTAAAAAAACACTTGTTGTTAACTAACAGTCTATTAGTTCATGAACAACACACAATTTATATTTCTTAAATACACACACAGTAGAAATTTTTCATTCTTTTCTTCAGCAAAAGTTTAACTAGATTCTTTAGGAAAGAGGTAAGATAGGGTGTCACCCTTAAACTACTTTAAAATATGGTTTTTACACAACTCGTCCATGAGCCCAAGAAGGCTAAGTGTTGTAACCATGCTCTGATACCAATTTGTAACACAGTCGACCCCTAAGTATCTTTCCTAGGGATGGGGCATCAAAATTTGTTCTCCTTAACATATCAAATCCTATGTCTGAGGTCTTCATCCTCTTCTACTTGCCCATAGCGTTCTAATGACTTCTACCAGGCTCAAATCCGAGCTTTGGGTTCCAAGTTATGGCTTCCCAAATATCTTTGTGCGTTCTTGCCTCACGTTGCAGCCAATTCTTCCATAGGAACAATCCTCCAGAACCACAGAAACAGGATCAACAGTCCTTGTTCCTCACTGACATCTACAACCCAGTTTCTTCCTTCGAAAATTCAGTCTTCAATTGAATCCACATGCACACTCCAAAAATCCTATGAAGTGGATTTCTAATGGAATGGATCTATGTCTTCCACGCATCCCCTTGCTAATCAACGATGTACACTTCTCCTTTAAGATCAATTAACCACAACAATTTTGAGCTTCGATGCTTCGGGAAATTCTGAACAACCACCAGGCGAATCCTCTGAAGTGTAAAATATCTGAAGTTCACAATCCAACACCATGTGTCCTCAAAGAATCGATAGTTCTGATTCACTTTGGGACTCCAGGCTTCGGCAGTTCCCGAGTCTTCACACACACGAATATCCGGAGTGAAATCCTTCTGGAGTATCATATATCCTCACACACGTCCTTGACTACTAATGGTTACAATGAACTTTGATGCTTCATCCTTCGGGAGTTCTCAACTCTCACAATGATCCTTCCTTTGGAGTGACAAATCCCTTGGCACCTGTCCTCTGAGATCAACAACTCAGCTGAATTCTAGGCTCCAGGCCTTCAGGAGATCTTGTTCCATTTTTCTCCGAAGGGGATATCCTCCTAAGTAACATATCGCCTGCCATGCATCCCCAAATGATGGATGGTTGAGATCCTCTCTGTTACTCTGGGATTTGGGGATTTTCGAAGCACCAAGCTTCAAATCCTCCAGAGTGGCTCTCCTCCAGAGTTAACAATATACTGACACGCATCCCGATTTATGGGTGGTTCATATCTTCTCTAGCTCCCTGCAACTTTAGGGGTCTTCAACCTTTTACGCAGGCTTCCTTCTAGCGTGTTAAACCTCTGGAGTACAAGATCTGGTGCCATGTGTCTCCTGACGCCAACGGCTAGGATGGAATCCAACACTTCGGGCCTTCTGGATTCTCTACAATATTATACCCCAATTCCTGTGGAGTCCAAAGTCCTGGACTCCCAGAGTTCTGGTCACTTCACCAAACACTTTTGATAGGTGGGCACATACCATGAGCTAACACATGGAAGGGCCAGGGGAGACACGTGCCCTCATTGGGGGGTGACAAATTTCACGTTCCAGTAGGTATATATCATATGTGATACACACGAATCCAGGTGACACATGGCACATATATTGTGGGTCCACACCACCCTAGGTGGCATCACTGCACCACATCACTCTGTAATGACAACCTTATAACATCCCTCAGATCTCACGGTCGAGATCTAGACACATAGACCCATAGATTTATGACTCTTGTTTCTTCAGGGATTCAATTTTTGGGAGTTTTGTGATGAAAAATCCTCCTTTCTCCCAAATTTGGTCAGCGTCAGGCTGACCACAACCTAGATATGACAGTTAGGAAGAGTCTTGAAGTGTCCTCAAATCGACGGCTCTTATCACTTTGGGCTTCAACATTTAGGAGTTTTGTGATGAAAACTCCTCATTTCTTCCAAAGTTGGTCAACGCTGGGATGACTACATCTTAAATAATATGGCTAGGAAAGAACCCAAAGGTTCCCTAGATATACGTTCCACATTACTTCATGAATTCATCCTTCGGAAGTTTTCAATGTTACAACATCCCTGTTCTCCCAAAGTGGTCAACGTCGGGCTGACTTCGTCATATATTTGACAGCTAGGAGGGAACCTGAAGGATCCCCAGATCAATGGTCCTGGTCACTTCACGGCTCCAGCCTTCGGGGATTTTGGCTTCACTGCCACTCCATTTTTGTGAAGCAGGACTTCGTCAAAGTACCATGTGTGGGTCCCTTCTACTAAATGATCAGATGGTAGGTGGGGCTCCTAATGATATCCCCAAAATCTACGACTCTCCTTCACTTATTAACTTCGACTTGTAGGTAGTTTGATGATATATCATCTCCATATTTCCAAAGTGGAACTTCGCCAAAGTACCATATGAAAAACCTTCCACCAGATGATCGGACAGTGGAGAAGGGGCCCCAATGGACTCCCGAGATCAATGACTCACAACCTTTCGTGACTCTGGAATTTGGGTAATTTTGACAGTTGTGAATTTTGACATCCCAAGGCTTCGATCTTTTGAAGCTTTGAATCCATCAAGGGCTATCTCCTTTCAAACTTAGCGCAGGGTTCCTAGACCCTGGTTGTATCGACCCTCTTATGAATCTCGGGCTATAATCTCTACTCTTAGACGAGATTTGGTTAAGGTCATGAATGTGAGCCTAAGGTCTCTTAGGCTACTGGTTTGAAGGAAGTGCCTTCCTAGTTCACAGAACTTTAAGTTCTGAAACGGGGTGGGTTAATATCATGGAATTACCGAGATAGTAGCAGTTCCAAGAGGGTTGCTCCGACTCTAGAAATTTAAGGTAACTCCCTGGGAAAAACACCTTCGAGGGTTAAATTGGAGCATATGGAAAATCAAGAAGAAGCATAAGTCCTCAAGGAGATAAATACACACACATCACTTGATCAATCAATACAGAGGCCAATCTTCAATGTATACATACATGCATTCATTCATTATTCCATTTCAAATCACAAAGCATGAAAAGACTTACCAGAACCAAAAGATCTGATGTAACTGCTAAAAGGGGTTCCCATTTCCACCCAACCATATTCTCATTGACTCCTAATGGATTTAGCATTGGCCACCCTCAAGCTAGGCCATGATGCTTTGAGATTGAATCTTTTCTTCCAGCTCAGCGAAAGTTAGGGACGAAGGTTATTATTCATCTCCCATCTTGGTAATAGATAGGGACGAAGGTTTCTCTCCTTCTCTCGACTCAGTAATAAATAGGGATGAAGGTTACTCTCCTTCTCCCTACTAAATCATAGATAGGGATGAAGGTTACTCTCCTTCTCCCAACTTAGTCTCTATTTTCTGTGATCAGAACTCACTCTATTTTCCAGTTCTTCCTCAAACCTGAGAGCTTAGTCTCTCATCTCTTCACTCTTAGTAGGTCTTCCTCTGCCCACCATGCCTTCCTTTATTTTCTTCCTCGGAAATATTTCATGTGGCTCAAATTTTGAGTCCATGGTTAGGTCTGGAATCCTTACAAATTGACAGTTTACCCCATCCCCTCATTAACTCTCGAGGAGGTCTTCCCACCTACCATCCTAACTGTAATTAATTCATGGGTCTAAGGGTTGTTTAGATCTTGATAAATTAAATCCAAAAAAGTATTGGTCTGGTGGAGGTTAACACAACCATTCCTGGGCCACTTCACCATCTCTTTCATAGAATTCGTGGTCTCTCTTAGCACACCCCCCTTCCAGCAATCATGCAACAATTATCCATTTTATAGTAAATAGCAAAATCTACATGCATTGACCTTTTATTCAAAGGTACATCAAATCAAACATTCACACATATTGATTTTTCCATAGTCTCTTGGCCAATATAGTTATATTTACAAACAGGGGGAAACATGGTGTTACATTTTCTCGTCAAAACATTAACTCAGTATCAAGGTTCCATACCTCTCTTGACTCCACATAAAAATACAATGGGGAGGGAAAAAAATTATAAACCACTTGGAATCACTTCCCATAATTCATGTGGGATAAATGATTAATATTATAAGATCAATGTTCAATATTGACTCAAAGAAGAAAACAATGGTTGTTGCGTGTGCACTTACGAGAGCCATAACTCGAGTTTCTAAAGGAAACATTAGGCGTGAGATGTATGGTTGGAAAGATGGAGGAGTGAAGAAAATGTTGGTAGAGTTATTTATTCCATATTTATAGTTGAAATGCATGAAAATTTTGAGAAAATAGGAGGCATGATTTTTCTTCAATACTAGCCACACATTTTTCCACAGCCCATAACTCGAGTTTCTGAAGGCCACATCGAAAAAATAAGAACTCACTGTAAACCTCAAGACTTAAGGAACAATTGGAAATAGTTTATATTACCTAATTGGCACTAATAATTTCTCGCATTTAAATTAATCTAGCTATCGATATCTTGTCTTTTTCACATATAAATAAATTTATTTACTTTCATTATTGTTTCTTTGATAGGAATGTGTGAGGAGGCGAAGAGTCTGAATGAAGACATAGATGTTGAGAAAATAAAGAGTCTATAAAGATGAATGGTTGTAATTGGATGGGACATATAAGAGATTAGGAGTCCATAAGAGGAATGGTTCGAAGGGGAAATGATATAAAAATGTTATAAATGCAATTTCACCCTCAATAATGTGGGGGATGGATTAATGTGGGGGATGGATAACCCTAAATTGGGTCTTGTACAAATCTTTATCAGTATTGAGGATAGGTTTGAAAGATTTTATCTCTTACTTGTATCTCATTATGAGGAACTCTTCCTAAAGGATGAATATAGGAAAGATCTAATTCATGGTCTATTCATGCAATTGTGCACGATTGTTGATTGTTCTTTGCAGACATTAGCAATTTGTCACTTCTGTCAACTGGATTTGTAGGAAGTAATTTTGAATGGATTATGAAATCAGTTGCAAGTAAATATTCAATCTCATATATATTCAAATAGATGTGATAGAATGGTTTCTTATTGTGAAATGTGAACTCTTATTGTTTCCATAAATAGAACTATATACTTGCAAATTATCTTTGTTACTGTTAGAATAGGGTTGAATTTCAATAGTAGAATAGCACTTTTATTAGGATTTAGTTTAACTTGAATGAACAAGTCTCTCTTCAGAGAGAAATATATTTAGTTAGCGAGAACTAGGCCCACATACCAGTGGATATTTCCATGCCAAATGAAAGTAGGTCTAATTGCGATCTTCCATTAAGAAATCCTCCCTCATGTTGGAATGGGGCATTTTTTCCGCATCAATAGTGAGGTAGAAATGGCTATAACAAGGTTGATGGAATTAATTTTGGCTACAAGAGAAAAGGTTTCATTATAGTCAATGTCTTCAACTTGAGAGAATCCTTTGTGAACTGATCAGGCCTTGTGTCTTTCAATGCTTACATCTTATGCATACTTATTTCTATGCACCCATTTACATCTGAAAGGTTTTGTTGTTTTTGAAAGAGGTACAAGATCGCAAGTATCATTCACCATTAAATAAATACTATTCATTCATTTATGTGTCCCAATATTGATGGATTGAAGATTCTGCAAATGTGTCTAGATCATGATTTTGTTAAACTTGATCCAAAAGATAATGGGCTCACTAGAATTGTTAATGTTTTCAACGCTAATCTCTAGGATCACTGACAAGATCACCAACTACTTCTCGAGTTGAATAGACTCATCTAGGAAGTGGTGGTACTAGTGTAGGTTCATGTTCAATGGACACATTTGGAGGAAGGTGAGAAGACAAAAGTGGATTTTCATCCTCACTATCATCATCTGAAGAAGAAACCAGAATAGGAACAAAAGATGGCACAAACATTGAATATGGATCGCAAGCCAAAGATGGACCAAATGTTGAATAGAATTGCAAGCTAAAATATTTTCATCAAATTTAACATATCTTCTAATAATAATTTCATCAGAATGAGGTTTTTTGGGTCTCCTTTTTTATTCCTCCAATTACCTTATCTTGTTCTCTATCTTGACCAACTTTACCTCAGACATATGCACCATTTTCCTATTTTCTTCAAAGACATGTATTTTATCCATTCTTGTGTATGCATGAGGTAGCCTATGTTTAAATCATGATTTATGTGATTTATTAATATTTGGAATTAAATTATTGATGTTAAATTCTCTCTAATTATCTTGATTAATCCAAGAAGACCTTATGAAAAATATCCTCCTCATCTGGTACCTGTCTACATGCATCCAATACTCAACTCGTCTGGTAGCTATTTTTGTGCTAGTATGTTACCAATGTATTTGACTCTACACATCCGGTACAAATCCTCCTGTTCCATCTTTGTGCATTCTATACTAGTTCCACAACTACAGGCTTGGGTGTTTGAATGAATTTGATTTTGATGAGTGAAAGGAACTTGTTGGCTAGAGAATCATTTGTTTGTTGAAGAGCACAATACACTTCATCCTCATGCACTTCATGTCATGAGGATGAAGTTGCTTGCATGAAAAATGTTATATCAACCAATTGTAATATTTACGCAATCATTTGATGTTATCTCCATGCCTTGGTTGTAACATATGTTTCTCTTTAAAAGATAGGGGCTTGTATATGATAGATATACAAAAGCATAATTAAGAACCATTATGTTTTAGACTTGATTCCTAAGAAAACTATTGATTGTACACATGTTACTTAAGTAATGATATGAATTACAGTTTATGGAATTTATGTGTGTGACCAAATTATTTATTCTGTAAGTTTATTTTAAAGCTACCTTGTTGGTACAACAAGGGCCCACTAACCCAACCAAGGTAAGCTTCTGTGTATTTATCTATGTGAATATAATTCTAGTTTGTGTGTGAATAAAAAAGTTACGTGTTTTGATCGTAGTATCTAATTTTTAAGGGGGGAAGAGAACCTCAAGAAACACCATATCCCCCTAAGAGAGTATGGAGGCAAAAAAATCCTAATATGTTTTTAGACCCTACCACATGTTGATCAATCAACACACCCTAAAAATCCTATGTCATTTTTTACTTTTTGGGTACCACTTGATCTTTGCAATGTCTGAATCTGATCTCCTTTTAAGAAATGTTTTGTATTTTCTTGTTCTCTTGAATCTCATTAGCTATTTAGGTTTTTTTAACTTTATGAAACCCCATGAATTAAAAGGGCTTAACACATAAATAAGTAATCAACATCCAAAACACTTCACCCGACGCACTCAAGATTTGGCGTCGGAAGGAATTAAAAGGTGAAAAAGAATCACTCGAAAAACCTTAGTTGTCGAGCACCAATCTTCATCGGTATCGGTGATAGGAAGTTTGTTTCATGACAAGGATCACATCTTGACATCGCCGATAGTCGATCCCCTTCGGCATCGATAAAATTCAAAGGGAGTAAATGTTAAAGAATAAAGAAATGATATCGTTGATAGATGATACCCGACGCGTTTCGACATTGGGAGTTTTTCAAGGAAGCTAATCCAAAGAAAAACACATGATAGGTTCATCCTCGATCGCAGACCCCCTATACCTTTTCGGCATCAACGAGCCCATGTTTATTTTAGAATGCACAATGTGAAGAAACTCCAGAGTCTAAATAATATGGGTGAATTAGTCATCGGTCCTCATCATCACGTGTCTTTGCCAGATTGGAGAACCGTATGGTCTAGTTTTACCCTGAGTCATTCTTGGTTCCGTAGGTCCAAGTCACACCTCCTTGTCAGTTTTTCCATGTCAACATTATACGATGATATCGAATTGAGTCGAATATTTTGCAAAGGAATTTGACGAAAAAATTCATAGCGCATCCCAGATCCCCATTTCACCCACTGAGAAAGTGACACGATGGGATGTTTTAGTTCTAGATATGATTAGATTCAGAGAATTTAAGGCACTAATTAATTCCAAATACTACATTAGTTGATGCTTCGTGTGCGTATCAAAACAACCATTTGAAATTACCGATAGACCACATCACCCTCCGCACCTCCATCGTCAACCCAAGATGAATTCAAGTTACAGAGATTCAATGACAAATTTGTTTGAATTCCACTCATCACCCGAATTAAATGGTTGATATGACATAATACGTTCTTCCCCATTTTAAATTCTCTTGAGCCATTGTAAACAGAGCCATTCTTCATGAAAAGGAGTTTCAGAGCATCCAGAGAAGTGAGACGGACAATTCGAAAGCTGCAAAGATCCCATGAGTATCAAATAACCAGGTTTGGCAAGCTTTACAGGTATGTACCAGTCTGTGGATTTTCCATCCTTACACTTCATATATATATATATATATATATATATATATATATATAT
>SNQJ01S0015963.1:75984-86729 GCA_010110895.2 Picea sitchensis | reverse complement strand
ACACATGGTCCTGTGGATGGATTTTGCAGGGTGGAAAGAGGATTAGTGTGTAGAGCAGTGCTCTCTTTTGAAGGTGGTGTCTCCTCTTTGACCGAATGGTTTCCATGGATCAAAGGATGAGAGTGATTGGGTGATGATGGAAGTTCAGGAAACCCCTATCTATTATTCCTGACTATTATGAGAATCAATTGGGAGAGGGTGAGTATGCCACATATAGAGAGTGCCATGTAATACAATGAGCCTCTCATGTACTTCCCCCTTTCTCTTGACATGGTGGAGGGATTTTGGAGGCTGGTCTACGGAGGAGTGAAGGAGGAGGGTAGAGGGACTAGTGGGAAGTGCCTAGGAGAGCCTGAAAGAGTCTTGGAGCAAGAGAAATTGTAGGGGAAAATGAAGAGAATTATCCTAAGAGAGCTGAGGAGTAAGAGCGCAATTGCAGAGGGAAAATGAGAGAATTCACCTGAGAGAGCCATGGAGCAAGCACAATTGCATAGGGAAAAAGAGATAGAGTCACAACTATTGGAGACTCCATTAGTTGAGCAAATTGCAGAGGTTGACAGCTTGATGGAGCACTTACTTCCAAGATTGGTCTACATTGATGAGGATGCACCTTTTAGCAATCAGGATGACCATAACACGTGTCTAGATACAACTCTATGGGATGCAGGCACAGATGATAGTAGAAGGTTGATTGCACACGAGGATACAACTATTCATATAGGATACAATGTGATTCAGAAAGAGTTAGCATCTAGTGATGGGATACAGTGGCATACAAGAGTACCCAGCAGTAGAGTAGATAGTGGACAGTTCAACACGTCATCTTATTCAGAGGGTGTTTTTGGGGATTATGGAGCTAGCACTAGCAGGACCGACGCTAGCAGTGAGGGGTCTGAGGTGGCACCTCATTATGACCATGATCAAGAGTCACACCACTCAGTGGCACAGTTGAGAGTTAGTGAGGATCTGATCAGGGAAACCACTAGATGTACTGATGATATGCATGTAGTGATGGTAGATTACTGTTGGAGAGCATCAGTGGCACATGGTAGTTCAGATGAGGAGATTTCCATGGAGGATTTTCATGCTCTCAGGGAGAGGGTATCTGTGATGAGGACCGATCACCAGCAGTTGCTGATAGGATAGGACTACCTATTGAGGATTAGCGATACATATCATGAGGCTCTGAGGGAGCAGGAGCTGGAGATGGACCGACTCACTCAGGAGTTGCAGAGCACTCGAGGATTCTTGAGAGTCACATAGACAACCCTTCAAGAATCAGAGTCTAGATCAGATGGGTCTCTTGTGGATATCCATTAGAGATCCACATCATCTGTCTTAGTGGACACTGATATGTATCAGTCAGTCACGTTGACAGAGGATGTTGATGATCGAGAAGAGGAGCACCAATTGATGGGGGACACTTCCATTTGTGTCTTGGGAGTGGTTGAACTCCATATAGAGATTGATCCAGCCATATGCCCAGGATCTGTGATGCAGCATGAGTTTGCGGGAGATGAAATGAGTACGCCGGAGCATACCGTGATGAGTGATAGCTCACAGAGAGATGCCGAGATATATGGTTGCAATCAGAGGGGAGTATGGAGATGTCACTCCTCTACAGCAACACATAGTTGTGGGAGATCACCTTTAACATTTCAGCATATGCATGGTAGATGAGAGATGGAGATTGGTTGAACAGTGGTATGAGGGGTTATTCCTGGTTCTACTGGATGGTTGGGACTCAGTGATGACCGCAGGAGAGCATATTTCATGGATACCAATGGATGAGCTTCTGGTCGAATCATTGGGATTGACCAAAGCATGTGACACCTCCCAGTCCTACAGTCAGTTGCAGATGTTTCTATTAGCCTGTCCTGACACTTTTATCATAAACAACAACATGAGGAGGGATAGGCCATGGCTAGGGGCATGGAGAGTGAGTAGGCCGAGACTATATGATAGGAGTACTTTTACGGCATACAACAGGCCATAGGTGGACCGTGTTAGACAGACAGTGGAGACTTGGTGTGTGATGGTGAGAATCATAGACCAGGTGATGACAAATGAGTGTTGTGGGCTTCCGCCAGTGATCAGTCCAGCACAGGATTAGCTAGTGGAGACTGGAACTGATAAACTTCCAAGTTTTCCATGGGATCCGGGAGTTCACTTGGTTAGCAATATGTTTCACTACATGACAACCCAGGTGGCACCAGAGAGCCACACACTCCACCTTGGGTTGGTTTGGAGGGAGCCTGCGGGTACTTGTCCTATGGTGGGAGACCTTTCCTCCCTCGTGATCATCATGATAGGGCATGGATATGTTTGGATGCGTACTTCCTCTATAGAKATGTCTTTACTGATATAGTTTCTGGACAACAGGTCCAATAGTCATAAGTATTTCAGGTGGAGGACCCAGGAGAGGAGGATTCAGGATGTATGCACGGGTGTGACGGTCAGGGTCAGATTAGTGCAGTGTCAGAATGAGGATCTTTGAAAGAGGTTAGCATGGGACCCAGGGATTGCAGGATTCAATAGTTCATTGAACGATAGGGGAGAGTGGACCATTGTAGGGTAAAGTTATTCTAACTTTCCATTTATCTTCAGTGTCGAGAGGAGTGCATCGCTTGCAGGTGCCTCACGGAAGTCTTGCGTCACCTCGGTTGGACATCAGCATGTGCAGTTGATGGAGGCCGTGTGGATATTGGTAGAGATTTGGAGGATGGACTCATTTTGAGATGAGGCCATGTGTCATGTTCAGGAGGTTCACAGGGTTGATATCTTTCAGGACTATGCTTCATAGAATATTGCAGTTCACTTCCTGATATGGGATCCAGGGGGTGGAGTATACTATTGTTCATCTTTTGATGGGTTCTACTGTGTACCCCATAGGTGGACAAGGCGTCCTGGTATTTTACTTGGATGGATTTGGGTATTGCTTGAGGACAAGCAATTTTCTAGTAGGGAGGACTGTAATGTCCCCAATTTGAGACATCATCACAAGGTAGAGATTTATGATGACCAAAGTAGCCAAATGGATTCTATAGCGAGTACAAGGGTATTTGAGAGGAATTGTGTGGTCCATATTGCATTGATTATCATATTCCATCATTATGAGTCATTCCTCACAGGTTGGCTTTG
The DNA here is from genome assembly GCA_010110895.2 of Picea sitchensis. Taxonomy (NCBI): domain Eukaryota; kingdom Viridiplantae; phylum Streptophyta; class Pinopsida; order Pinales; family Pinaceae; genus Picea; species Picea sitchensis. The sequence goes on along the minus strand of SNQJ01S0015963.1, from coordinate 83,588 downwards.
GTTTTGTTGCATTCCGACAATTTCCAGGATTTTGACTATTTTGAGCTATAAGTCAATGGAATTCACTGAAGAGGTCATTTTGGGCACATTACTTGGTGAAACTTCTCAGTGTAATAGCTCATTGGAATCGAGAGGAGAAAAACTACAGGATGGGATGGCTATAAGTGACTTTCAGTGTCCAAGGAAGCCACAAGGAGAGATAAGCACCTTTTCAAAGGTAAAAAGGTTAATTAATTAATTAAAGTGATTAATAAAATGAAAGTCACTTTGGAGGGACAAGGTGAGCCAAAAAGTATAAAGGAAAGACAAGGGCCTCTTCTCATTGATTCATGTATGTTTATCTTTTGATTTCTGGCTTCTAGCCAGTGAACCCAACATTGGGGGTTTTGAGGGTTTTGACTTAACAAACCCTAGAGGAAAATTCGATGGTGAAATATTCCACCTAGCTGGTCCCAAGATTAGTCTCGGAGCTGCAATATTCTCCCACACCATTCTTGTTCCATATGTACTCAGTTGCAGGAGGATTCAATGTTAGTTGCTTGTGCAGGTAGAGAGAGGGTGCACCAGTTGGGGTTTCCAGCAAGGAGGGTGTACCATTCATTGAGGAGGGATTCGTCCTAGCCAAGGAGAAGGGATTCCAAGAATTCTAGGTAGTGGGTTTCCTTTGCAGGTGTCTTGGCATCATTCTTGGTGGTTTTCCAGAGTCTTTCAGTGGATGATCGATTTGTATTGAGAGTGGGACGTTTTCCCAAAAGGAGGGCGCACCATTATTTGGAGGGTAGCTAGATGTAAGGATCTAGCCGGTATTTGAGGATTTGAGCACTTGGGTTCTCATTGCAGTGTCTTGATCTATCATTGTGGAGAGTTTCAGAGAATTTGGAGGCCTCTTTCATCAGGGCCGAATTATCTAGGGCTTCAGTCATCCAGTGGGGCATACCATTTAGTGGGGGATTTCAGATATACAGAGATTGAGAGGGATATTGGAGATTCAGGCACCTGGATTGTTCTTACCATCACCCGATCTACTATTTGGCATCTTTCTCAAGGTGATTGGACATCTTTGGCACCAGGGCTGAATTGTTGAGGAGCTTCAGTTATCTAGCAGAGTGTGGCATCTTCCAGTAGTGAGGGGTTTGGCACTTGGCATTTGTCTTCATCTCTTATCGAGCCTTTGGAGGCTTATTTTGTATTGTCGGGATCATTTTGTAGCAGCTCGTACTTGTTATCCATTGTCTATCATATTGGCCATCTGTTGAGCATTCCAGATCGGCATCTCCATTGTAGCAAGTTCTTCTATTTTATGAATAAAGAAGAATTGAGATGTTTTGGCTTGTTTATCTTATTGCATATGGTTGAGGTATGTTCCATGGTTATATCTTTCTGTTGTTTGGTGCATACACACATCTAAACACATCTAGACAAGTAGAACAACAAACTGTTTGACGAAATACCACAACCAGGAAAAAGTTTTAAAAAGACACCAAAACAGTGATGATCCTTGCATAATGGCTTGGGATCATTACAGTGGTATCAGAGGTTAGACTCCTTCTAGCCCGAGGGATATTCTATAAGGAAATATGGGGTCTACATATTTTGTTGGAGTAGCTGTGAGTTGTGAAATAGAATATCATGCATTTTGTGAGAGACTTGGGCCTCTAATAATGCTCCAAAAGTTTATATCCATGAAAAACCCCAGTTGGAGAAAAGATGAGGTGACATATTGGACTAGAATAGTAGAGGGAGGCAGAGCCAGAGAAACTAGATGGAAGGAAGCACATAGAAACCCCATACCCATTAAGAGCACACAACTTTGCTACAGTTGCAAGGTGCCTTGGGAACCAGATCATAGGTGTAGGGGTAAGGGTAAGAAGCATATCATTGAGGTACACTATGATAGTGATGACAAGGATTTAGAGCAGTCTGATGATGATAGTGACTCTTGCACAGAGGCTAGTGATAGTGACCCTACCTCAGAGGATAGCGATGATGATTCTTGCACAGAGGCTATGGATGCTTTTACGCTTGAGGAGGATGATGACCCTTGTGTAGCGGATAGGTAGTTGGATGGATAGGATGATAGCATTAGTGTCTCAGTAGACTTATCACATACCTAGGATGATAGCATCAGTGTCTTAGAACCTAGAGATGATGAGCTTCCTAAGGGACCCGTGACACATTTGTCACCTATTCAGACATCCATGATAGCCACGTCACATGAGTAGATCAGTGGCACGTAAGTTATGATGGATGAGCCTAGTGTGAGGGATGCACACCATGGACAAATAGACCCACAAATCCAAGAGGAGGTACATGACGTATCGACAGTTGACCTCACACATACAGGTCAGCTAGAGGAGATAGAGTCACAACTATTGGAGACTCCATTAGTTGAGAAGATTGCAGAGGCTGACAGGTTGACGGAGCACTTACTTCCAAGATCGGTCTGCATTGATGAGGATGCACTTTTTAGTAGTCAGGATGATCATAACACGTGTCTGGATACAACTCTATGGGATCCAGGCGCAGATGATAGTAGCAAGTTGAGTGCACAGGAGGATATAGCTATTCTTACAGGATACAATGTGATTCAGAAAGAGTTAGCATCTAGTGATGGGATACAGTGGCATACAAGAGTACCCAACAACACAATAGATAGTGGACAGTTCAGCATGTCATCTTATGCAGAGGGTGTTTTTGTGGATTCTGGAGCTAGCACTAGTAGGACTGACGCTAGCAGTGAGGGGTCTGAGGTGGCACCTCAATATGACCATGATCAAAAGTCACACCACTCAGTGGCATAGTTGAGAGTTAGTGAGGATATGATCAGGGAAGCCACTAGATGTACTGATGATATGCATGTAGTGATGGAAAATTATTGTTGGAGAGCATCAGTGGCACATGGTAGTTCAGATGAGGAGATTGCCATGGAGTATTTTCATGCTCTCAGGGAGAGGGTATCTCTGATGAGGACTGATAACCAGCAGTTGTTGACTGGACAAGACTACCTATTGAGGATTAGCGATACATATCATGAGACTCTGAGGGAGCAAGAGATGGATATGGACCGACTCACTCAATAGTTGGAGAGCACTCGAGGATTCTTGAGAGGCACACAGACAACCCTTCAAGAATCAGAGTCTAGATCAGATGGGTCTCTTGAGGAGATCCATCAGAGATCCACGTCATATGTCTTAGTGGACACTCATATGTATCAGTCAGTCACATTGATAGAGGATGTTGATGATCAAGCAGAGGAGCACAAGTTGATGGGGGACACTTCCATTTGTGTCTTGGGAGTGGTTGATCTCCATATAGAGATTGATCCAGCCAAATGCCCAGGATCTGTGATGCACCATGAGTTTACGGGAGATGACATGAGTACGCCGGAGCATACCATGATGAGTGATAGCTCACAAAGAGATGTCGAGATATATGGTGGCAGTCGGAGGGGTATAGTGCCTTGCAGGGAGGAGACACACTCAGGGGAGTATGGAGATGTCACTCCTCTGCAGCAACACATAGTTGTGGGAGATCACCTTCACCATTTCAGTAGATGCATGGTAGATGAGAGATGGAGGTTGGTTGACCAGCAGTCAGAGGGGTTACTCTTGGTTTTACTGGATAGTTGGGACTCAGTGATGACCACATGAGAGCATCTTTCATGGATACCAATGGATGAGCTTCTGGTCGAATCATTGGGACTGACCAAAGAATGTGACACCTCCAAGTCCTATAGTCAGCTGCATATGTTTCTATTAGCCTGTCCTAACACGTTTATCATAGAAAACAACATGAGGAGCGATAGGCCGTGGCTGGGGGCATGAAGAGTGAGTAGGCCGAGACTATATGATAGGAGTAATTTTACGGCATATAGTAGGTCAGAGGTGGACTGTGTTAGATAGACAGTGGCGACTTGGTGTGTGATGGTGAGTATCATAGACTAGGTGATGACATATGAGCGGAATGGGCTTCCGACAGTGATCAGTCTAGCAGAGGAGTAGCTAGTGGAGACTGGAAGCGATAAAATTCCAAGTTTTCCATGGGATCCGGGAGTTCACTTGGTTAGCAGGATGTTTCACTACATGACAACCTAGGTGGCACCAGAGTGCCACACAATCCACCTTGGGTTGGTTTCGAGGGATTCTACAGGTACTTTTCCTGTGGGGCGAGACCTTTCCTCTCGCGTGATCATCATGATAGGGCATGGATATGTTTGGATGGGTACTTCCTCTATAGATATGTCTTTATTGATACAATTTCTGGATAGGAGGTCCAATAGTCATAGGTATTTCAGGTGGAGGACCCAGGAGAGGAGGACTCAGGATGTATGCAGGGGGCTGACAGTCAGGTTCAGAGTTGTGTAGTGTCAGTATGAGGATCTTCGACAGAGGTTAGCATGGGACCCAGGGATTGGAGGATTGAGAATTTCATTGACCGACAAGGGAGAGTGTACCATTGTAGGGGAAGGTTATTCTAACTTTTAATTGATCTTCAGTTTCGAGAGGATTGCATCGCTTGCAGGTGCCTCACGGAGGTCTTACATCACCTCGGTCGGACATCAGCATGTGCAGTTAATGGAGGCCGTGTGGATCTTGGTATATATTTTGAGGATGGACTCATTCTGAGATGAGGCCATGTGTCATGCGCAGGAGTTTCATAGGGTTGATATCTTTCAGGACTATGCTTCACAGAGTATTGCAGTTCACTTCCTGATATGGGATCCAGGGGGTGGAGTATACTATTGTTCATCTTTTAATGGGTTCTACTATGTACGCCATAGGTGAACATGGGGTCCTGGTATTTTACTTGGAGGGATTTGGGTATTTCTTGAGGACAAGCAATTTTCTAGCAGGGAGGACTATAATGTCCCCAATTTGGGACATCATCAGAAGGCAAAGATTAATGATGACCAAAGTAGTCAGATGGATTCTATAGAGAGTACAAGGGTATTTGTGAGGCATTGTTGGGTCCATATTGCATTTATGATCATATTCCATCATTATGAGTCATTCCACATAGGTTGGATTTGGTTTTGTTGCATTCTGACGATTTCCAGGATTTTGACTATTTTGAGCTATAAGTCAATGGAATTCATTGAAGAGATCATTTTCGGCACATTACTTGGAGGAACCTCTCAGTGTAATAGCTCATTGGAATCGGGAAGACCAACACTACAGGATGGGATGGCTAGAAGTGACTTTCATTGGCCAAGGAAGCCACAAGGAGAGATAAGGACCTTTTCAAAGGTAAAAAGGTTAATTAGTTAATTAATTAATTAAATATTAATAAAATGAGAATCACTTTGGAGGGACTAGGTGACGCAAAAAATATAAAGGAAAGGAAAGGGCCTCTTCTCATTAATTCATGTATGTTTATCTTTTGATTTCTGGCTTCTAGCTAGTGAACCCAACATTGGGGGTTTTAAGGGTTTTGACTTAACAAACCCTAGAGGACAATTCGGTGGTGAAATTTTCCACCTAGCTTGTCCCAAGCTTAGTCTCGGAGATGCAATATGGTCACACACAATTCTGATTTCAGATCTACTGAGTTGCAAGAGGATTCCACATCAGTATCTTGTGCAGGTAGAGAGAGGGCGCACTAGTTGGGGTTTCCACGAAGGAGGGCACACCATTCATTGAGGAGGGATTCGTCCTAGCTGAGGAGAAGGGATTCCGGGAATTCCAGGTAGTGGGTTTTCTTTGCAGGTGTCTTGGCATCATTCTTGGTGGTTTTCCGGAGTCTTTCAGTGGAGGATCGATTTGTATTGAGAGTGGGACGTTTTCCCAAAAGGAGGGCTCACCAATATTTGGACGGTAGCTAGATCTAAGGATATAGATGATATTTGAGGATTTGAGCACTTGGGTTCTCATTGCAGCGTCTTGATCTATTACTGTGGAGATTTTCATAGAATTTGGAGGCCTCTTCATCAGGGTCGAATTATCTAGGGCTTCAGTCATCTAGTGGGGCGTATCTGGGTTGTTCTTACCATCACCCGATCTACTGTTTGGCATCTTTCTGGAGGTGATTGGACATCTTTGGCACCAGGGCCGAATTGTTGAGGAGCTTCAGTTATCTAGCAGAGCGTGGTATCTTCGAGTAGTGAGGGGTTTGGCACTTGGCATTGGTCTTCATCTCTTATCCAACATTTGGAGGCTTATTTTGTATTATCGGGATCATTTTGTAGCAGCTCATACTTGTTATCCATTGTCTATCATATTGGCCATCTATTGAGCATTCCAAATCGGCATTTCCATTGTAGCAAGTTCTTATATTTTATGAATAAAGAAGAATTGAGATGTTTTGGATTGTCTATCTTATTGCATATGGTTAAGGTATGTTCCATGGTTATATATTTTTGTTGTTTGTTGCATACACACATCTAAACAAATCTAAACAAGTAGATCAACAAACTGTTTGACAAAATACCACAACCAGGAAAAAGTTTTAAAAAGACACCAAAACAGTGATGATCCTTGCATAATGGCTTGGGATCATTACACTTTTCAACATAAAAATTCAGAATGAGATCAACATCGCCCCAATTAGAGGCTACATTGAATATTGGCTTGAAAGGCAATTGAAACAGGATGTCGACAAAAGGCAACATGCAGTTGCCAGCATTCCAGCAGCCGTGGAGGACATCCTTGAAACCACAGTCGTCGACGACATCAATAAAATAACAACCGCAAGCAAATAGCCAAAGGGTTCATATGTGCCCTTACTATCAGTTTACTCATCCCATCCTTCTTTGTTTATCAACCCAGTTATTCCAGTTTCTTAAATACAGATGAATAAGCAAACACTTTTACCTTTCCATTTATTTTCTTTTGCAACTATTGCACTGTATCTTCTTTTCACAGTCCTGTTTCTTCTACATACTTCTCTAATGGTCTACAGTATCCCCAATCCCAATCTACATGACAAATGAATTGAAATTCTGATTTATATGTAACAATCTTTATTTTCTTTGTATATTCCAAAATTTCCCATAGTATGTAACAAACTTTTATTTTTTGACCGATTTCAAATAAAAATGCATTTAAATTTTTATATGTTACATACTCTATTCTTAACTTTCACCACTCTGTATCAAAATGCATTTAATTTTTGATATGTTACAGATTTTTATTATTATCCTTCAGCACTTTGTATGTAAAATGCCTTTACTCTTTTATATGTTACAATTTTATTTTTTTATATATATTTCAAAATAAATGGTTCTCAACAATGAAACTGTCATTTACTTATACCGCATGTTCACAAATGCATTTAAATATTTTATATTTCTTATCTCCTATTAATTTTTTGTGATCTTATATTTTTATCTTTCACCAGTCCATATGGAAAATGCATTTAGATTTTAGCATGTTGATTAGATTTTGACTTTATCTAATTTGATTTTATAAGATCATATTTATTTAATTCGATTTTATAAGATTATATTTTGATCTTATGGTTTCAAAAGATTTTGACTTTATTTAATTTGATTTTATAAGATTATATTTTAATTTTATGGTTTGGATTTGTAGGTTGGAAGATGGAAGATTTGATTCCTTAAAGATTGAGATTGGAGAAGATTTGGAGGCTAAGATCCTGGAGACAAA